>NNCF01126391.1:87247-114213 GCA_002313205.1 Laupala kohalensis | reverse complement strand
TAAACTTAGCAGACGTGTTAACGCGTGGAAAGGGAGATGTTTTTAGAAATTCCCGTAAGTGAGATGGTAATCGCAGAAAGATGATAGTTACTTCACCAACTCAAAACGCGCTAACTCTACAAATAGCCGTGGCGTAGTGGTAGCGTCTTCGCACCCTGCGCACGTCATATTGGATGGAATGTTGGTTTGGTACCATACATTCCCTGGCAACCCAAAATCTCTCCTTCCCAATTCTTTGCCGAAATGGTGTGGTTAGGTGGAAGAGTAGGTCAGATGGTCACAATATCGCCATCGTAAACTTAATAGATGTGTGGTACGAGTCCTCTACCAACCTGGTGGATCAGTTGGTTTGAGGCGGTTGTTTCACCTAAAGTCTGAGGTTATGGGTTTGTATACCGGATTAGGTTTGGTTGTTTTGATCTACGGAAAGTAACGATTTGAATCTAAGATTTACAATCGCCTCCAGACCTCGTATTATGAGTGTATCAATCTCACAGATGCCAATCACATCTCGAGTTGGTTACAATCAGACTTCTGATTGCAAAATAAGGAAAACGTTTCGTCTTTTATTGACTCATTAATTGAACAATTCAATACTGACAAAAGTACTATAGTACAATACAAGAAACAATAATAAACACAAACTAATTTTGTATTTCAATTCATTATTTTTAACTATTAAAACAATCGCGCGTTAAAGCACACAAGAACTTTAAAAGTCAACAAATTATTTTTATTATACTCAAGAATTTTCAGATCTCATCTCTGAGATCGCGATTAGACGTTTGTAGTAGTTCCAAGCCATGCAACCACTATCTCTCTCTAAATAACTACCACCGTCGCCTCCTCTGACTCGCATTTCGCAGACATGAACATTCGATCTGGTTAATATTCAGAGTATAAATGTTCTTCTGGAGTGTCCGTTCCCGTCCAATCAATGGCGCATCTTCACATATGCCGAAAGTCGGACTTCTTTTTACATGAATCCAAAATAAGACGATGGAGATAATGTATGAGGAAAAAGGATTTTTTCCTACCAGAATAATCTCCGAATACTGTTTGTTTTTACTTTTCCATCACAAAAAAGGAAACCGCTAGTGTAGTGGTTAACAAACCCTCTTCTCCTGGTGTTGATGGTACTTCGAAATTGGGGAAAATCCAAGAACAGATGGGAGTTGTGGACATTGTGGGTTTTCCGTGAGTTTTCTTGAGGTCCTCCCGTTTCCCCTACCTTTCATTCCACCACTATCATGCAACCTCACGTCATTCATATGTCACGCGCCTTGGCATGCTTAAATGCATTTTCAATTCCTTATCTCTGAAATATAGAAGCATAAAGTCATCCTCTATCTCCAACACATAAGGGAAAATGAGTGAAGCAACTATGTGTTCATATTAGGGATAGTTCATATCAGGAAGATTAAGCCACGCGTCAATTTCATAACTGCAAATACTTAAGAGGAAATATTCCCCATGTAAGGTTGAGGGAAGAATAGATAATATCGCACTAAATTGCTAGTTCAATTCTGCTTGAAAAAGAATAAATCACTAATTCAAAGAAATTGTCGATAGTCTGAGGTTATGGCAACATATTAATTTACTGTTCATTGAAGTAAAATTTTAATGCTTCATGTTTTCTCCCCCTTGTGTTTTATTGGATCGGTTATGGTTGTTTCTATACGTCATGGCCCATTTCAACGAATCTGACATTTATATCATAATAATGAATAATGGGAATAATAAGAAAAGATTATGATCAATAAATTGAGGAATAAAATCCATTTACAAACACCAACGCCTTTTGAGAAAACATAACTTGAAGTGGTTCGACTTGTTGCAATCTGAGTTGGTGGTGGGTTCCACTACTCAATACGAGCGCTATTTGCGTTCTCTCCACCGCAGAGACGCCCTTCTTAACCTTCCTATCTAGGCTACCTAGTCAGTACTTCCGCAAATATCGCGTCACATTCTTTTCACACTAACACTGAAGAAGAATATTTTCACTTCCAGCTTCGTTTTGTTTTCTTGTCTCGTCTCGTCTCTTCACCCGGGGGCTGGGATGGTATGTCATTAACACGTCTGTAGAAGATAACCTCTCCGAAAATTAAAAAGATACTGAGGCAGTTGTCGGGTTTCTTGACGCACAGCAAATGATATCTAACGTGTGAAAATGAGAGTGGTTTTAGAAATTCCGGACACTGACATGATGTTCGCATAAAGATAGTTGTGGCAGTCTTGTTGACTCCACCAAATCAAAACGCACCAACTCGACGCGAACAATGACCGTGTGCCCACCTCCCAAAACCTTCTCTTACGTGCGCCTATTGCTATCTCACTCGTCACGGTAGAAAAAATATTAAACTGCCAAACGATCCATGTGCGGGTCCTCATTCACAAGCCTAGAAAGTACATATGTGCCCCACTCCTGACGAAAGCCAAACCCGAAAACAGCCCCGTGTGCGGAATACCTTATCATCTACATTCTCAACATACTATTACTGGTGATGGTAAGGGTGCAGGTTTGATCCTCTACTCAGCAGAGCAGAGTGAGGTTTCCCTCGCACATATTTCAGAGCCACGTTGTTTCAATACTTTTTACTCCCCAACAAACCCAACATGTCTCCTTCCCAATCCATTCACCCAAATCATGTGATTAAGGAAAAAATTACGCCTCTCATGTCGTAAACATTACCACATAAATTAAGTCATGAATGAAATAAATAAATTTGATCCCATAACCCCAACCACTACTAACGTCTTCCTCAATTACCAGTGTTTAAAAAAGGAAATGCTTCTAAACTAATGAGCCACACCTTATGACGGATTGGGTAAGACGAGATTTCTTGTTTGTTGTTCTATCGCTGGACGTAGCTCGCAGTCGAAGAAACAATGGCTAGAGCAGTCAAGTCGTTTTGGTCAAAAAAATGCATGACGTCTGCCGAGGAGTTCAACATGAAATTGCAGTCATTCCTCGTTAATTAACACATATGTCGTGCTCACGTCAGTAATTAAATAATAATTAACTTGGCTCACTTCTGTAAACGTATAAAAAAAATCTTTCACTTTTCCTTTTTTACCTATATATCGAAGAGTTTAAACACAGAAAACACTGAAGTGTTTAAACACCGAAACGAACTAAAGTACTGATGACGTCTGCTCTTTTGAATACTTAAGAAAAACGATCAGAGTTTTAAGCAGTCAGTATTAATTGTTTTGTAAACAGTAAAGATTTCGATAGCCCATCCGTACCTCAGGTGGTAGCGTTCTAGCACACACCAAGTCATCCAGGGTTCAATTCCCGGTGGGGCGAGAAAAAGAATTGTACATTTTCACATGAATGTCCCAGTTTATATAACTGTGACTACTGAAAAGCGAATCCTCCTTCCTCTATCTACTTCCTACTACTTGTATCTCGAACTCTATTACTAACTAATCCTAATAAGCCCTCCACGTGGGTAAAGATGTTGGTAAACCGACCTAAACGACCCAGCTACTACTAACAATAGTCCTAACACCCAACTTCTTACTCCTATCGCTCCATGTACATAAGATTATTTAGCACGGTACATTTCCCTTTTACAAATACTACAAAAAAAATAGCAAATAATTTTAATCACCTGACCAAGTCTCACTTTAGAGACTAAACGTAGTGCTTATTACTTGAGTTTGAAATCCATATTGTTATTGCGAAATTGTGACGTATGTGAAAATTGCAAATAGTTAAGAAAAATGACCTGTGTTTTTAGCACAGTTTTAAAGTAGAGTAAGTTTCTTAAGTACTGCTTCTGTGCATTCCCGCCTCACTAAAACGTAACGTACGCCGCTAATCAATCTTCGTGTAATCGTCCTGTAATCGTAAAGGACAACAGTCTGCGAAGGTGACTCGTACCAATAAACGTTTGCAGCCGTTGCGCCTTCGCTTAAGGAGCTCTCTCTCCGGGGCATTAACATAAGCGTCGGATCACAGCATGACGCGGCGCCGTTTACTCAGCGCAACCACTGACAGACGGAGAGCGCGCAGACTCGTTTCCAGACCTCATGCACTCTCTAACACTCTCAGTACAAAAAAAAATTGTTTTTATAATACATCTAAATAACCGCATCTATGTTACATCATGACCCACATTTAAATTTTTTCACAATTATTATTATTATTATTTATTAACACACATACGGAGTATGTCTATTTAATAAAAATAACTGTATGAAACTAAAACATTAGTCCCAATTTTTACATACAATTAACTAACACCCGTAGACTCGCCAAATACATATTTAATGTAGAAAAACAAATAAATTTTTTATATTTTTATTATATTATTATATCACGAATACAACACTCGTAAAAAGATTAATATTCATCGGCTGGCGTGTCAACCACTCTTTGCCAAAAGTACCCATATCTTCCAGGAATAATTTTGTACAATTCCCTTCCCAAAAATATAAAATATATAAATAAAATAAATCTCTTGAAATCCGCGGATATAAGTTTTGAATCTCCCAATAAATACTGATGTTTTCTGCTGATGTAAGTGATTTTAATTCTCTACTTAATCACACCACTGTTACAGTACTCTAGATACTGAATAAATTCCTTTTTCCATACATGTTTTTTATCATTTTTATAATACTTTATTTCTAACTGTACGTAATCTTGGCACGGTTGTGTACATAATCTCTGCAGCCCCAATTTAGCCCGGGTTTTTCTCCGGTTTTCCTTTGGGCATGGCTGAGACATACATATATTGCGAAAAGTCTCACCGGAGAAACAGCTTCCTCCCCTAAAACCCCGGATGCAGTTTAGGTTGATGCTGTCGAGGGAAATATTCCACATGAAACTGAGGCACCTGAAGGATGTCATTGATGGATAAAAACTTGTGTATTTGATAATAAAACTGGCTTCTATTGATAAGAAATTCGTATGTTTTTATCTTAAAAGCACCATAGCGTTCGTTTGGAAGGCCGAATAGGGAGGAACTATCTTCTGAGAGATAGGGATGATGTCTCCTACTGTTACGTGGGGGGGGGGGAGGAAATACACGGGTGCTGTATGCCATTCCTGTCGGATCTCCACGAATGAATGACATTGGGGTGAATGATGATGAGTAAATGTTGTGGTGGAATGTTAATCAGGGGAACCCCCAGGGAGAACCCTGAGAAAACGGCGAATTCTACTCGCATCGAACAGGGTTTGAACCCGCGTCGCCAGAGGTAGAGAGCGAGTACACTAGGCACTACGCCACGGGTCGCCCCAGGGAGGAACTATACTTTTATTAGGAAATTTAAAATAATTTAAAATTACTTTAGTTTCTGAGTCGTTACTCGTTCAATGAAGAAAATGTTTACATAGAGATAATAAAAAATTGCTTACTCACATAAAACGACTAAAAATCCTTTACAATTGAAAAGAAAGTTTGCTAGTAGAAAAAAAAAACTAGTTGGCATTTATCTTCAGAGAGATGAGGAAGGAGGTCAGGTGGTGCAGTGTAGCAAGATTGTCAAAATCTCAAGTGCAAAGTTAGAACGGCCAGGGAACAGTATCTGTAGAGGGCACTCACGAGAGACGTATATCAAAATATAGATTACACTGAGTATAGAGTTTAAAAATCATAAGAATTGAAATAACACTAAATTCACGATTTATTGTTACAATTAACACGCCCCTAGACAAAGTCTAGAGAAACTGTATCAGAAATCCGCCTCTACCCGAAGGAAAAACGGAGAAAAACCCGGGCCAGGATAGGGCTACAGAATTTATGTACACAACCGTGCCAAAGTTGAGTACACATAAAACTAAATTAATATGAGCCATACGACAACACAATCATGCAAGAAAATAGTTTTTGAAATTGTTATAAGTTATTTTAAAAGTACTGCAGCAATGGCATGATAACGTACAAGACGGATTTAACTTTTATGAAAATCAATAAATTCTTTTACAGTGTAGAAGCACTGGTGCAGGAGGTAGATTTTAACCATGAATTTGAAGAGATTCAGTTTCATAATATCTTTTATATTCTTGGGCAGGGAATTAAATAGAACGATTCCCGAATAATATGGTCCTTTTTGGCAAAGAGTGGTTGACACTCTAGGGCGATGAATATTATTACCAATGCGAGTATTGTTTTCGGGAACGAGACTATTTCGTATAAAGCAAGGGTGGCACTTCAGTAATTCGGTCTTAACAAACAAGACCGTTCCATAAATATAAATGCAGGGAAGTGTTAACATATTTAATTCCTTGAATAAAGGTTTACAAGAGTGTCGGGGGTGAGATTTACAAGTTACCCGAATTCTGAAAGTTTGAATGCTCTGACCGGAATAACCCCAGAAGGTAATGCCGTAACGTAAATGGGAGTACACGTTTGCAAAATATACCAACGGGAAATACGTGAACTAACTACGTTAACTAAGACTCGGAATGCGTAACACAATTTGCTTAATTTTGAATTAAGATTGTCAACGTGAGAAAACCATTTGAGATTGTCATGAATATGGAGACCTAGGAATTTTGTATTCGTAACAGTATTTAATTGTGTTCCGTTTAAAGAAAGAGAAACCTGGGGTAAGGATTTTGTGACACTATTGTGAAATGACATAGACACTGTTTTGTCAGTGTTTACAATGAGACGATTTGCATGGAACAAAGTCGAAAGATTAGACAAAACTTTTTGAGCGTTGGCGTGTTTACATAGTAAATTAGTGTCATCAGAAAAAAGAACCATTTTGCAATCTGATTTGGAGGATGGCATGTCGTTCACATACAATAAAAGGAGTGTAGGGCCGAGAATTGAATCTTGAGGTACTCCGCAAGTAAGTGGTTTTGTTTCTGAAAGACAACGCTGAAGTATTTTATTTTTAGTATAGGATATTTCGACCTGTTGATATCTATCTTTTAAATAAGAAGTTAGCCATTGATGTGGAAGTCTACAAATGCCTAAAGAATGCAATTTGGAAAGGAGAATTTCGTGATCGATGACATCGAATGCTTTGGATATTTGAAGAAAAACACCCAGGATTTTCTCCACCAAGAGATGTGGTAACATCGTTTAAGAAAGAAAATATTGGCGCTTGTAGTATAAAATTGTTTTCCTAAAACCGTGTTGATCGTCAGAGAGAATGTTATTTTTTGATAAAAAATCTAGAAGACGTTTATAGAACAATTTTTCTAGGATTTTTGAGAAAGTGGGTAGTAGAGATATTGGTCGGTAATTTCCAATATAAAGTTTGTTTCTTTTCTTGTGTAAAGGTTTCACTTTAGCTCTCTTAAATATGCTAGGAAACACCGCTTCCGATAAAGAAGTATTAAAAATATTTATGAGTTGATTTAATATGGCGTGTTATTTTTAAGTAAATTATGTATTGTCGAATTATTTTTACCCTGCGACTGGTTTATTTTAACTTAGAATTTTACTTTGAATAGTTGTAAAATTTTAAAAAGTACCCTTACGATCACGGTAGTGTAGTACATAAATGTGTGGACTAATGATAATAATGTTTATCCATGGACCGTTTCCTATTACGGAAATTAAAAGGAGATTGTCAACATTGCTGGTGACTTTCTTGTGTTATTGTGATGTTATTTTATTAATTCTCATTTAGATTTATCGGAGATGATTGCCACTTTATTTTTCTGAGTTCGTATTTAACGTAATATTATTTATTCTTAAGTGAAACTATCGCTAATTGTACACCAAATGTACTCAGGGGAACATACTTACGATGAAAAGGCATAAGGAAATGTCATTTTGAATTACTTCTTGGACAATGAGAACGTTTTCCTCTGGTCCTGAGAACTCATCCAATATAACTTGATAGTGATTGTGATAACCCTCCGCAATTGAAGGGAGGTCTCGTGTGCGAGGTGGTCGTCCTCCGCTCGCTGGATATTTTGAGAGGATGGCCGCGCTTGGAATTGAAGCAGTAAGGTTCTGAGGAAGTTAGGGGAGAATTGAGTTAGCAGACAAAGATAAAACGCGAGATGTTACTACTGCGCGCTGTTGTTTCTACTGCGTAAAAATATTTGGAAAAGGTAAAGTCCCGTTAAATGTCCATGTACCGCATGAGGACATGATTAAAACAAGTATATTTCTTACCTTCCTACATCTATCACAATAACCTTTTCATTTTTAATAAATTTAAAGTGAGTAAATAAAGCAGACAATTTTCTTCATTGAATGTCATGTGATGTTTACTCTCCTCCTAGCTGAATGTATCCGGTGTTACCCAGGAGAATGAATCGGAGATAAAATATATGTTTTTATACAATTATATCATTTTATATCAATGTTAGAGGGTTACGATATTTTTAGTTTTGTCGCCCGAAGCGTAAACTAATAAACTGTCAACTACTTTTGAGAACGCCACATACGAGAGAAAAACATGGAGTTTCCAAGTTAACACCAGCCACACCAAAGGAATTCCTCTGTGCCTAATTGATACTGATTGTGAATGCAAACCGAATACCTGGATTGTGGATTAGACGAACGCTAGGGAAGTATGATAGTTTCACTGAATATACGAAAAATGAAGATTCCAAACTGATGGAACCTCTGCTCAAATGAATAGAACTTGCGAGATAGTGAAACGCAACAGATTCTTATAGAAGACACACCAACATAAAAACTACTCTACCCCTACAACCACTATAGAGTAAAATATCGAAAAATCCAAAATTCCCTTTGTAGATATTTAAATTAGCAATGTGGAGGAAGATAAATCTAGTTGATAGAACAGAATAGAATATTTATTGGTTCTGGCTCAGACCATGAGGTCTGCTCTTCCGCCAAACCATGCACAGACAATGCACATACAAAAGAAAAAAGATAAATTACAGTAATCATTAAAATTACAATAATAAATAAACAACAAAATGATTAGAATTTAAATAATAAAATTAAAATAGTAATTGAAATTGAACATAATAAATAAATATATCATTTATTTATGATGATACTTGTATACATTCATATGATACCTGTAAATCAATCTGTTCGTGAGATACACAGGAAAAAACGAAAAATTAAAAAAGTATTAAATAAACGTGGATCCGGGCGGATTTTCGAAATCTCAAGTAGACAGTGCTCTTCTTTGTGTTGTGAAAGACATGTGAGCAAAGAATTATCATGCTCTGATGAAAACTGTAGATGTGTATAAAAGACGTAGAAACCACACCTTCCGTGATACTCTTCTTTATCTATAGAGCTGAACATAATTTATGAAAAAATCCGTAATTATTGTAATTTATTATTAAAATTTACTTGAATCATTTCTTTTTATATGCTTGTTAGTACTTGAAGTTTTCTCACTCACATATTTATTCAGTATACTCATATTAGAATTACAAAATATCAAAATTATAGTACAGGTGAATGTTACGCATGTTCTCTAACTTGCATAACTGTCATTGCAGACCACTATTCCGAAACTTATTTCGCAGGAAAAACTGTTTTTTTTATATTTCCTGTACAAGTTCCGTCCAGTCAAGTTACGTCAATTTTTGCAATATTTGACTTGATTTTAATCTCCAACATGCAATTTTAAGCAATATAGCATGTATTATTTAATAATAACATTATTTAAACAATTCCATAAATATTTGTAAGCGCTCGTTACGAAAATACAAAAACTCAGCACGTGATCCAACTCTGTAAGAGTGTTCCCGTGCAGTGAGGGACACCCCAATATTCTTTTAGGAAAATTTATATATTTATTCCATCAGAGCCGCCTGAAACTTGGAATTATTTTAACGATTTATACAAAATCTGTGGCCTTGTCATCTAATTATTTCGCGTATAATTGTCTTCAATTATTATCATGTCCGTAAAGTGCAATGCCTCGGGGCTGAACGAATCGCAGAGCGAGAAGGAAAGACTATCGCAACAGAGTTTAGTATGTGACAGGAGCAGTTTCAATGTTTTTAGTCCACGCCTCGCAATTTTTGGATGTTGGTAAAAAAAAATTGACTCCTCTCCTCCGCACTTGTGATTCCCCACAGATCACGTGGACGCATTTTGACGATCCGATACATAGTACGAAAAATCGATACGTCTATGAGATACGCAAAGAATTTTCAGGTATATCAGGGAGTGATTACCCCTTCCCAAAACGATCTAACAGAATTATTACTTCTACGAATTAGCTAAAGGTGTGTTTACACTTGTATACATGTATGAGCGACTTGTAGGAGATACACGAATCGCAACTTTTCGAAGGTTTGCGATTTGTATGAGTTCACACACTTCTACCTCATCCATGTATATAAAGCAGCGTCTACACTTCGCGATGCGTAAGAGGGAATTCTTGGTGTATCGCGAGGGAAGAACACAAATTGATATACTAATCTACTAAAGAAATAATCTAATCTAGTTAATATAATATGCACTACTCAACACTTTAAGTTTACAGGAGGCAATAGACTATTAGGAAAACGTATTATAACAATGAAATAACCTACAAAGACCACACCTAGCTTATAAACAAACATGGCGGAGCGCATACGCGTTCGCGACGCGTATGAGTGACATGTATATCCTGAATGAAACTCGTACAAAATGTAACGGGATTGCTCTGACGACCTGCCGCGAGGCATGACTGAGAGTAACTATATGGCACTAGTTCACACAAAATGACATGTGTCTCATTCAAGTCGCTCATATACAATTGTAAACATACCTTCGTAACAGTTACAAAAACTTAAAATTACACGTGAGCTCACTATTCTTTTAAATTTTAAGAGAGGTAATTTCAATAAGTTTTGGTAAACTCCCCCTCCAAAAAAAACTAAAAACTGGTTCGGAGAATTAGGGAAATGACACGGAAGCTGGATGAAGTGAGATTAGTTCTAAGTGGACGAGGTCACGGGAGAGCATTGGATCGAGTCCAGGGCTGGCGACAGCCAGGCGCTTCCTGGCTGGAAAGATGACAACTGACACGGAAACAAGTCCGAGAAAATGCGGAAGTGTATGTTGACGTCATTCAGTGAAGCTAAAACTACGACATGTCACGAGGAAATATAACATGAAATGAAAGAGGTCGAGTCGTCGAACGTCTCTATAGTCGTACTGGAAACAAAAAAGATATTTTTTTCGAAATTCAATACACATAATTCTGATTGGCGAAGAAGGATTACTGTATTAAGAATTAAAAAAGGAAAAAAATATTTTATGGGTTCAACTGCTGTTAGCGTTTATGATCCGGGCGTCACCCGAACACGAAGGATGACGGACTGGAACCCAGCATTTACGAAATGTCTTTTGTTAGAGTAGTAGCAGCGGTGTCGCGCGCGCAAATGCGGCGTCCGCACTGTACTCCAGGGGCGTTAGCTGTTTGTAGCCACCCACGCCAGCTGAACGCGGCGCGTACTTCACGTGATGTTATTGCTTAGTTTTATGCTTGTCCCGGTGGAGTGCTAGCGCCGCAGTGTCGATTCCCAGAGCAGTTACTTCGGCGGGGAACCTACGCATGCGTGAGCACCGGTCGAAGGAGTGTCAGGTGGGTCGAATCGTAACGCTTCGAATGCGTTTCTTGACGCCGAGCGATCACCTTCAGCTACACGACCATCTGCGCCAATAAAACTCAGAGCACCTGAACTCAAATCAACCGTGGCACCTTTATCCAGATCGGTTTGAGGGAAAAGTTTGTTTGTTTTTATTAAATGCAAGTAATTATAATAAAATTATCTTCTTCAAATTCACCAATTACGTCACGTAATCAGTGGTGGATCCAATGGAGGAGCCCCCCAACCCCCACCCTAGGAATTTGACATGACTTTGAAAATGCAAAAAAAAGAAAAGAAAAAAAACAACAACTAAAAATGTACAAAGCTAAAAATTTCTGTTTAAAATGTAATTTATTTTGAATATTTGTTTAATTTGTATTTTGTGATACTTAAAAAGGCTAGTTAATTCAGGATAATCCATACTAATTATATAACTGCGTAATGCGAAAGCGCGTCTGTCTGTTTGTTGCTTAATCACGATTAAACCACAGAACCGATCGTAATGAAATTTAGCAAGGAGATAGTTAAGACGTCCAGGATGAATATAGTAAGTTAACTTTTATTGAGAAAAAAAGATAAAAAATGGAGTTGAAGATAAATGTCGATGAAATTGGAAGGAAAAATCGTTCTTATTCACTTACGCTGCCTAAACGGTTAGAGATAGATGACAACTATGAGTGGCTTCAATATTGTTCGCCTCGAAAAGTTCTATAAAAAAAAGTTCGCGGTAGCATCTAATGTCTATCGACTAAGGTTAACCTAAATTATCGATAGAACAGTATGAAAAATAGAAGTGTTGAATTTAAATGAGTAATTTAAATGGGAAATCAATAATCTTCATCAAATTCAATGAGTTCTTTGTTTCGTGAATTTAACGAAGATAAAGAACGTCTTTTAATCGTAAAATTTGGACGAATAATTTAGATTTTACAATAGTTTTAAGGTACGGCATCCCTGAACCGACGGTATGCCTACGTGCATGTGCCAATTGAGAGCGCTCGATTCAATTTGCTATGAAATCCTCTTACGTAAAAAAAACTCTGAAATTTCGCAGTTTAAGTAAACACCAGTCGGATGGTAGCTGTATGGATTTATTAGCTCACGAGAATTTTCTGTGGGTCAGCCTTTTACTCCTCCACTCCCTCCATCTCACTGAGAAAAATCATGGATTGCTACTGCTTCAAGAGATTAGCGAACAGATTCCTTTCTATAAAAACACTGAATAAAATTATTTCAAAATAACGTGAAGGAAGATAATTTGCTACCACGGGGAATATAAAAGTCTTTGATTTCGGTTTAATTTTTTATTACCAGAAACAATAAAAATAACAGAGGAAATAACAGAGGGAACGTACAAGTCATAACTAATTTAATGTTACGGCGACGTGCCCTCTATGAGTCACATGGATAGATTTGAAAATTTTTAAGGAACCCGCTTTTTAAGGATCCAGTGTTCTAGAATTTAAACCACGGCCATAAATACATCACCCCTTCTTCTTCTTCTTGTTAAGTCAGAGCCCGCGCCAGATACGTCGACTGAACGTCGTTATAGCCGTCACCGTCCATCCAACCATCCGTAAACTTCGCGTCGAGCTCAAGCGGAGAGAAGCGACAGACCGCCCCGCGTCCTCAAGACGTGGCGAAGCCGCTGGAAGACACGTCCTCGGTCTCATCAAACATCCAACGAACACTCCTCACTAAACGATGGAAACAAAAAGTCTCGTTCCTACAAAACTATTACCCGACCAAATTTATAAGACCTGTATTCCAAATATGTTTCCTTCCGTTATAGTATGACGCTTAGATGTATGTTGTCCAAAGGGGAAAACGAAGTTTGGGATCTCTGTCTCTCTTGCACGTCTACTTGGGAAGAGAAAAACTCGATATCCTCTCTGACTGCTGACTCCTGCGCACAAGACATAGCTTACAAATACATTTCCCCCTCCAAGTTTTTATGTTGTTGCGTTTGTAGATGGGAAATGTAGCGCGCTATTGAAGCTTATCTACATGGACAGGTCATTGTTAGCTGGGTTTACCAACAACTTGGTCCACGTGTAGGGGTTAATAGAAGTAGTTAATAATAGTTAGAGTTATTGATACTAGGAGGAGCTGAATAGAGGAAGAAAGTTTGTTTTTTCAGTAGTCATAGCTATATGAACTGGGACATATGTGAAAAGCTACAAATTTTCTGATCCCATCGAGAATCGAACCCTGGATGACTTGATGATGAGCGACAACACTATCACCTGCGCCACCGCTCCAAGTGGATGCGCGGGAGAGAGGACGATACCAATCAGTATCTTCTCTCTCATGATATTCGGACAACTTACAATTGAGATCGCTGCGTCTATATCCCGTCCTATCCCGGGTCTTTCCCCGGATTACCTTCGGGTAGTCGCAGATTTTCCAGGGCCGGGAATGTCTTTATTACTTCTCTTATTATTAACTTCGAATTCTTACTGCACATAACACAAAAAAATATTTCATTTTGGAATAATAAATAAATAACTACGTATTTATTCAATAATTTATTTTATTAATATTAAATCCGTCACTGCCCTGCGACCGTTGGTCGGAATTGAAGGAATGGTCCTTTGTTTACGGAGAGTAACCTAATTTATTATTCCTCACGTCGTGATATGCAACTGGATTTTTGACAATATAGTTTATTTATTTATAAGTAAGTCCATGGATGGTTTTGTCTATAGTCTGTAGCCGTTTGTACACACAAAACATAAAGAAGAATGTTAGATAGTTTCTACGGCAAGCAAATCTAGTATTTGATGGATCTAAAATTCCGGACGAATCAGTAGGTACTTTTAATTTCCGTTGTCCACAACTCACGTACAAAAATTTCCACTTTTTTCTTCAAAGCACTATCTGATAAGAGCAGTCCATTGAGCGTAGGCGCTGCCATGGTTACGGAGTAAATAAGTGAACTGTTTATGTGCAGAGAAGTGTAATTGTGTGAAGAAGTCCGGAATACTTCCATTGAACACCCAGACAATGCTCGTTCCTAGCAATTTATTAGTTACATGCAATTTTTTGTATATTTAATGTTTTCTTTAAAAAAAGGATAGATTTTATGCTAAAATAAATTAATTACTTTATCCTATAAGAGCCACGGCGATTTTCCGTGCTGCAGTGAGCCGCCTAGTTCATCCGTCTAGAATAGACTGTTTAAGATGTAAATTTAATTTTAATATTCTACTTGTGCTAGCCATTACATACTGGATAAAATCGCTAGAATTTCTAAGATTTGTTCAAGTTTTGTATTTGTCGATTTGAGATTCAATAGATATCCTGTTATTCTCTTTTTTTATAGATACGTTCAAAAAACAAGATCAAGAACACAAGTCTTTTCTGGGCACAAAATCGTAATATTAAAAAAAATAATGCGGTGGATTATTGACCAGAAATAAAATAATCAATGAAACATAATGTGGAATATTGATGTAATTGAAATGAATGTAGTTCGCCTAATGAATAGTTAGTCTTGTTCGGATTAGTCTTGTTCGGAATTTTTCGTGAGTCAAAATATAGGGTGTCTAAAATCAAAAGTATGTGAACATACAAGAAGTATATTTAGTTATACGAAGACTAATTTAATTGTGAATCATTGTTTAAACCTTAAAAACTCAAGATGGATTGGAGAGGGGATTAAAATTCTGGAGAGTAATCGAAAAAGGTATAAGTTGTATTGGAAATGTTTTGATTAAATTCAATCCACAAAGAACACTGATTACCTAATGTTTGTCAAATATTTACAATTTGTTGAAGTCTTTTTTGTTTAATGTTGATTTTTATTACTTGTTGTTAATCTGTCATGTAAATGTATCATAATTTAAAAAAAAATATACTTGAGGAGTCGAAACGTTGTGCGACAAAAAATAAAAAATAAATTTCGTTTTAGTCGTTCTGGATGTTTTCAGCGCTCGGATTTTGCTTGCATGGCACGTTTCTTTTCCGACTTTCTATGGCGTTGAAGAATAGATTTGTAACAATTTTAACCTCCTGGGACCATATCAATTAAATTTAATAGTGCTTATAAATGAATATTTTTTTAAGATTTTTGTTTGCATATAGATGTATCTTTTTCAAGACCTTTTTAATTCTGTAATTTTTAGATTTTACTGTAATCAATCAAAAATTATTTAACTAACCCAATTTACACTTGCACTGCTTAGTAATTGTTACACACTACTACTTTTTAGAGAGCGTATTTCGAAATGTTTGGTGCATTTAATTTGATTTTGAGTGCGTATACTGAACATTTTTAGTGCAAATTTTTCAATTTTTAGGGGCATATCGATCCGATCGAAATTTCGAAAAAGTTCGATATGTATTATAGTGTTTGAATGGTACTGAAGTGCTTCTCATAGAGTAGCAGTGAGCGTGTTTCCGACGCAAGGAATGTAGACTGTGGAGTCGAGAGGGACACTTAACGCCCCGTAACTCACAAACGCCTCACGACACGAGCGCAGCCGTGTGGCGGGGGACCCAACCGCTGATATACGGCGAAGGCTTCCAAGAAGACCCTTGTCCACCACCGCGCTCCCAAACAAGGTTTCTTTCTTTTGATACAAACACGTGTCGTCCATCTCACAAACACGTATGCTTCATCCACACTGCGCTACATTTTCTGGAAATAGCGTTGCCGAGTATAGGAGCGAAATTCAGCTTAAGCGGGAGGTGTGCCGTTGTTCGCGATGGAGCAATACTCCGAGATGAAACCCCGTATAATGGAACACCTCTTAACCGGTCTATCCCGTGGAGCAGTTTTATTCTTCCCTCTTCCATCGTGTAATAGCTGCCTCATATTAACTCAAACATTGACATTACGTGTGGTGTCTCTTTGTGCTCGCGAGAGGAGAGGGAATTTCACCAGTTTCATTCCCCTCTCGCTTCCCAGTCCATTTTTCTACCAAGCAGTACGTACATAGGTCTATTTTTTATACGAATCGAGTTTTTCGTGTTCGCTCATATTTGTACGTATGAACATACAGTTGCAACGACGTCTCATTTACTTATATGTTTGTGATAACCTGAAATTAATTGTAGGCTCATTTTGAGCGAAAATCGATTTATCAGGGGAACCTCGGATTAACCGTTGAAACGGGTTAGAGAATCGCCCAAGACCAGATCGGTTAAAAGGGGTGTTACTGCATTGATTTGGCGAACACGTGCTTTAACCCGGTGACTGCTGTAACAAACGACTTTACGGTACACAAATTTCAAGAGTGTTTGAAGTAGAGTTGGTTTAGCTAGTAGAGTGTATTCTGTAAAATTTCTATTTAACTCCTTTCCCAAGAATATAAAAGATATTATGAAATTGAATCTCTTCAAATCCACGGTTGAAAACTACCTCCTGCACCAGTACTTTTTCACTGTAAAACAATTTACTGATTTTAATAAAAGTTAAATCCGTGTTGTACTTTATCACACCATTGCTGTAGTACTTTTTAAATAACTTATAACAATTTCAAAAACTATTTTCTTGTATGATTGTGTTGCCGTATGGCTCATATTAATTTAGTTTTATGTGTACTCAACTTTGGCACGGTTGTGTACATTAATTCTGTAGCCTTATCCTGACCTGTGTTTTTCTCCGGTTTTCCTTCGGGTAGAGACGGATTTCTTTTACAGGTTTTCTAGGCTTAGTCTAGGGACATGTTTATTGTAATAACAAATCGTTAATTTAGTGTTATTTCAATTCTTAAACACTATGCTCAGAATAATCTATAGTTCGATAATAATTTTTACATGTAAATTTTTGCGTTAAATTACAAATATATTGACATTCTTTAGTATTATAACTCGCAGCTAACTTTTTATCTTATCTAGGAATTTTTGCTGAAATTTTTGAATCCGCATCTGCCTTAGAGCCCTTGATCGGAATCGATGTCCCTTGCTTGCTTCAGGAGAGTAAATTAGTTTGTTGTCCTCCACGTGGTCATACGCAGTTTGTACTGTTTTTTGACAATAAATTTTTTATTACTATTATTATTATAAAATCTATTCCATAGTTACCATTCATTTTCATGTTGGTTGATTACTTTTCGGAATAGAGTTTTCGTTCAGTTGTAAAACAGATAACTGCATTACGAAGACAAAACTTTCTTGGCGAAATAATAGTAACGAGATGTAACCAATGGAGCGAAAGCGTGGTGTTGTCATATGTCTGCTGCGGGATTGACCTGGCCTAGATCCACCCATTTCCAAACGGCATGCCACGGCACCCACACAAGGTTGCTATAATCCGTGGAAAAACTAACTTCAGGTAGTGTCAGGTAGGTCAAGGGTTAGAGATCAACCCCCTCAACTGTGGTATTTCAACTGTGAAAGTTCTACTACCAGTCACGAATCGGAGGACATAGGCGGCAGCATCCGAACGTAAGCTCATTAAGGTTCAGCAGATCAAGTAAAATGCCTCGTGTCTATAGCGAGAGGAAGAGTCGGCAAAATCGCAATACTGACATTGGCTCCTCGACTTTCTTTAGACGCCTTTTCTTTTATTGAGAGCACTGCACGTAAAGTCATTAAGAATAACTAAATTGGAACTTTCTCTGGAAATACGAGGACCATGCACGGTACACATAAGAGAGGTGTGTTTTTCCCTCTGAAATGCGCTGCGATAATGTTTTCTAAATTACCACTAACAGATTGATATTCTATTTTTTGACATGAGTACCATTCTACGTGCAACGTGTGGTATATTTAACAAGTACTTTTTCAATAAAGAAATGAAAAGATTCTTTTTTCCTCCACACCAACTTCCATTCTCATATCGAAAAAAATGTTTAAAAACAGACCAGTTTGGATAAGTAAAATATTAAAAGCACATATTTAGTGCCTGTATGAAAATGACTTATCTCCAACTAATGTACTGAACACCCATCACGTTTCTTTAAAATTCTCCTCCGATAAGACGTAATAGGTGGAACAGACCACTTGCAAGGGGGGAGATAAATACAATTAAATATGCATTTTAACCACGTTTTTCACCTAATAACTAAGAAAATTAATAAATTTAATTAAAGAGCTTGAATGTCATAAAAGTTGACTTAAATTATTCTTTGTTTATAGTTGTAACGTGAATACAAGCATCACGCTACAATGTGTAACGTAAATATATACTTCCAAAACAAAGTATAGTAAGTGTTCGAATGTCCATGATTCATGTGTAAGTTAAAAATACAAAACTCGGAACTTAAAAATTAAAATTATTTTAAATAATTATTTGCTTGGAAAGTCAAGAGCAGACAAAATATTTTTTATAAATATTTGTATCTCGGCAAGGGGGCACCAAATTGAAAATCTGGCTCAGGTCCCTCTTGGTGGCCCTGTCATTTATGAACTACGCGTAAACATTTTTTGTCTCCAGCAGATTAGTTCGTGTGTTAGTGGTAAGTGTGCAACCTCATTAGCGGAGGTCGAGATTACTACTTTTTAATTCTCTTTTTACTCCATGAACCCTTGCGCAAAAGTGTCTTTACCTTGAAGTTTAATGTATGCAATTCACTGATTCGTTTCTTCATCATTTTACTGAGTATTTCACTATGTTTTGACTGCTTTATTGTTTTACGTTCAGAAAACACTACCTAAAAACGACGGTGAAAAATATTTCGCGTAATCTATTTTTAAATAGAGATTGCCAAAACTATACAGTTTTCTTTTTCTTCAGTTTATTGATCTATGAATACCTATCAATATTCTATAAGTATTTAATTATGTTCAATAACCTAACAGTTGATTTTGTTAGTTAGTTTAGTACCGGAAATAACAGTTTGTGTGTCAAGGATTGCAATTCAGTAAGTTTGTCTTTCTACCAACCTTAGTAAAATGCATACACACTTTTCGAGAAGTGACGTCACGAAAAAACTTGAGATACGAGAGAACGCCAAGTGGGTCACTGTGCAACGACGCTTCAATCGACGCCACGGAGTCCATCCAATCCGCATGCAGTACTTGGAAGAGTGCTCCAGAAACCCTGTTCACCGATGCGTGATAGGATGCAGGAGCAGTAACGACGTAAAAGAACGTTTGATTTTACTACCGTGGACGACAAGCGCCTGGTGGTCGTGGCCCAGATGCCATGTCTCGGTTCACACGAGTAATATGAAGCCCAGCAGCGCATGGGTCAAGTACCCAATGGGTCCGCACGTTAGCCTGCCCCGGAGCAACGAGACGGACGGACGGGCGGACTGTAAGGACTCGCGTGTTAATCGATCTGCTCCCGTTGGCTCCAGACGAACATTGACACTCTACACTATCTCACAACTCGCAGCGTTGCTCTAGTGAATTTTATGTTGTTTGGAAAACCGTTTTCTAAATCGCAAATTGATCTATGTTATTTTAATGCGTACTGCAGAATACTGAAAAATCAGGATTTAATAGTCTATTGAAACAATAAATCGTGAATTTAGTGTTCTTTCAATTATTATGGTTTATACTCAGAATAATCTATAGTTCGATAATAATTCGTACATGTAAAATAATTTTTGTGTGTGTTAAATTACAAACATGTTGATATTCTATTAGTATTATAACTCGCAGCTAACTTTTTATCATCTAGGAATTTTTGCTTAAATTTTTGAATCCGCCTCTGCCTTAGGGCCCTTGATCGGAATTGATGGGATGGTCCCTTGCTTGCTTCCGGAGAGTAAAATTAGTTTATTATCCTCCACGTGGTCATACGCAGTTTGTACTGCTATTTTGACAGTAAATTTATTTAATAACCCGTGGAAAAAACGTTCTAGAAACATGAAAAGTCTATGTATAAAATAATCAAACAAATGCCCAATTGTTCGCACTGACTGTCAACAGTTCATCTGCATGCAAGGGACCGTCACTTTATTTATTCTTGGTTTTGTGTATATATCTTTGCGCGATTCTTCGCAAATTTTAAATACAGCAAAATTATACGCCACTGCGCAATAAAATTATAAAGGTAAGCCACAGCACTATGTAGCAAAATCTCAAGATCTTCGCTCCATGCGTTGTTACAAAGTATTTATGCATTTGAAGCTACAATATTAACCCTTACGGTTGACGCGATGCATTTGTGCATGTTCTACGATGGGACAGCGAAAAACTGGACGCTCTTCAACCGGCGGCGGTGGACCTCACCCAGATGAGAAGGAAGGTCATTTTCCTAGTAATGTGATTTAAATTGGGAACTACTTTGTTATTCACTAGGCTGTTTCTTTTCATGCTATTGTTATTTATTCAAATTCCATGTATTTTATATCTCTGTATTTGCCTTTTCATATGATTTGAACTAGTTATAAAAATACATAGTTCCATTTAAAAAATCAATTAAAGTTCCGCTATCTTTTTTATTTTTTATTGTTGTGTTTGTAAATGGGAAATGTAGCGTGCTATTGAAGCTTGATAGTGATAGGAGATAGGAGTTGGGTGGTAGACTATTGTTAGTAGGTGGGCAGGTTAGCTGGCTTTACCAACAACTTGGTCCACGTGGATGTGTCAGTAGGAGTAGTTAGTAATAGTTAAAGTTATGGATACTAGGAGCAGTAGGAGGTGGATAGAAGGAAGGAAGGTTCGCTTTTCAGTAGTCACAGCTATATGATCTGGGACATTCGTGTGAAAATCTACAAATCTCAGGTGATGAGCGACAACACTACCACCTGAGCCACGGGTGGGGCTTACCGTAATCTCTTACCGTAATAAGAGAGATTATAATCATATACATTAATACGAAAAAGTTCCCAAGATTTTTCGTTCCTTTTCTGAGTAACTGGATGAAGCAAATCATAGAGCACTAAAGGTCTACGATTACTTTTATTTCATTTTCAGCGTTTCCTCTCCGACGAAACAGAATTAAAAATTAAATCGAGAAAAGACGTGCGCCGGGGTATTGGTAGCGACTTCCCCTTCACCTTCGAACCCTGCTCGGCCGAACTAGATGAGGTTTTCATCTGGGGTTTCCCTCACCTACTCCAGACAAATGTCGGTTCGGTACCATAAGTTCCCTGGCTTCCCAACCTCTCTCCTTCCCAATTCCCTTACCCAAGTCCAACGGTTGGGTGGAAGAGAAGACCTCATGGCCTGAACCTCGCCATATCACATTAAATAAAATAAATAAATAAATTGATTCCTGGCAAATGAAAGTCTGGTAAGTAATAAACAATATTCGTAGAGACTTGTACGTGATGCGTCCTTACATATTGAGATATACTGTTCATAATTGCTCTGATGTACTGTTTACAAGGTTAATGGAAGTCACGTGAAACTTGCCTACAACTAGATGATATGGGGGAAAGTAGTATGTGCCATATTATCCAGGTAACTAAAAACGTCTTGCTACTTAAAAGTACATATGCATTAGTTCGTACAGTTATGGATTCAATTTTCCATTAGATTTAATTGTACTAGTTATTCGAATTCGTCAAACAGTTAGCCGTATGTCATGATTAATCCTAGTGAAAACTGCACCTCGATATCGTTATTCTATCGGGGGATATTTGAGATGTTCTCTTTTACTGACTCAGACGGTATACGAAATATTTTCTAACATTCCCGTAAAAACCTACGGAGAAAGACGAAGGACTATAAACTAGAATGAACATAAGTTCTTCCAGCCACGACGGAACGTGTTAAGCTTTCCGTGGAAACGTCAACATCCGAACAATATTGTCCAACCAACATCTGACGAAGTATCCCGCCTTTGAGTCATGGATATCTGTTATCCGATTATTTGTACAATCGGTATTTCGGAAGCTGTAAACCACTAGCTCGTTTGGTTTAATCTTAATCGTCTATGACGACGATTACAGAACGAGGCCTGTATCCTCTAATTTACTTCACCCATATGACAGGTAGAGAGCAAAAATGTTTGCCATCTCAATAACTATTCACTTAACAGAATCCACTATTTACAGGTTCCTATTCCTGAATTATTCTGATTCAATGTTTGGTTAATGTGTCATTACCCCTCTCTTCATCGAAAGTACGCAGCTACTAGTAGACTCCGAATATACTAACTTAGAAAATCTGTAATTCGGCATAGAAATATGTTTTAGACATCTACAAAAAAGAGAAAATTGTGTTTCTTTAATGTTTCTTAATAAAATAAACAATTCAACTCTTAATAATAGGAACTCGATCATGTTTCTTATTCCATATTTTTAATGCCATTTCACATTGAAACTAGTTTTCTTTTTTCCATTTCATATTAGAACTCTTCCAAAACATACAATAAGGGGATGCTACTTTCTAGTAAGAAGGTGTCATGAATTCAATTGTACACGATTTTACTTAGTATTGGAAGTAAATGTGAACTAGTTTTTAACCCTGAAAGAATGCAGAGTTTCGAATTTCATGATATCAATTCCACCTCCATTTTTCGAGTGTCAAGAAGTAATCGGAAGCTATGCGACGTTTGATATAATTACGCCAATATGAAAACAGGTTCTTGAAAAGAAACAGAATTGACTTGAAATCATTTTGAAGGTTACAGGATATGACGTACCTATAACAATACCCAGGGTTGTGAAGAGTAACTTGTTAAGAGTAACATTATTCAAATTTGTGGGTTGGTGAGCCATTTTCATTTTGTGCCTTGCTGCTGAGTTTGGTGTTGATTCGTCTTGTCACCTATTCTGATATCGCAGGATGCTATGAATAAGGGAAAGAAGAAAAGATGGAAGGATGACAAAACGAAAAAGAGGTAGGAGGATGGAACCGAAGGTTGGAGGGAAAAATAGAAATAGAAATGAAAAAACTGATAAAAGGATGTGGAAAGAAAAAGAAACCGAGAAAAGGAAGAAAAGAAAGATGAAACAAAGCAAAAATGACAAAACAGAAGGGAAGGAGAAGGGAAAATACAAACAAAAACTAGGATAGAAGATGAAACAGAAAGATGGAACAAAGGAAAGGAGAGAAGGATAAATAGAAGAGAAAAAGGAGGAATAAAGAAAGTTGCAAATGGAGAGAACAACATCGAGGTGCTTCGTAGCATATGCGTATTCCAACACCTGGCCAGAGGAATGTTAGGGGATTGTAGTGGAAGTGGTAGTAAGAAAGGAAGAGAAATACACGAGGAGCGAAGAGAAGACGGAGATGGAGGGCAGAGATCGTAAAACGTGAGACAGTTACGACGAGTGGCCTCCTCATAAAGTGAACGAACACACATCGACGCCTCTTCCCCATCCCTATCCCTCGTCGATAATGTGCGTGTGTGGGTGTGGGAGGGAGGGATAGAAGTGGCCACAGACAACAACGCACGTCGATGACAGAAACCACTCTTCACGAGTCCAATGCTCCTAGAGCAATCTCAAACAATGCTCACATGTTTCCCGGATCCAAATTAAAGGGAGGGAAGTCCCGGAATTTCTCCACATCAGCAACTTATGTCTATTTCCAACCTGGGGGGAAATCCCAACATTCTGATTCTCAACAATAATTCTCAAAATTAGCATTAATTTCAACAATCTTGCCCACAATGTTTCATTTTGCGTCAGTTTTTCACTAAACATTATAATATTTTCATTGCCTTACATACATTGAGGTCCTTGTAAATGCCCCCCCTCTGAATACAATTACATCTTCATTGACAATTTTATAAAGAACTGTATTGAAATAGGGAAAGGAAAACTTCAAATATTTTTCCTGCCTCTTCATATTTTCTTTAATTCGAACTCTGCAAGCTTCTATTTATACATTACGTAAAAAAAAAAAAGAATTTCTGGAGCCTCTCCCCCACAAATATTAAAAACTCTTTGAAGTTGGTAAAGTTACAAATATACTATATGTATAGGATTCTCCAGACCAGTCGTCCAGTCGTCAAATGGAGGTGGGTCGCAGGGACACAGGGTTGAGGAGGGAATCGAAGTATTAAATTGGAAACCTACTTTTTATAACAGATTCTTGTTTTAAACAAAAAGAGAAGGAATTTTCATTTGAAATGTTTGCATGTTTTAGCACTGATGGTGCCGCATGCGAATAAAAATAGACCAATATTATACTTACTAAAAAATAATACAAAATGTATCTACAAAAAGCATCAGCAATCTATTTAAATTACTCTGAAAAAAGCCGTCGCAAAAATATTTTGAAAAGATAAATTGTTTTGTTAGTGAGAAAATCGTATTTTACTTCCGTAAACTTGAATTGTTTACTATTGTCTATTTTTATTCACTTCTTGATAGATAAAAGTTACCAGGGACAAAAAATAACCTTATTCTCGGGTTACTACTTACTACATCTCGGATTTGGAATGTCTAGGAAAAATNTACATCTCGGGTTTGGAATGTCTAGGAAAAATTTTTGAAATTCTAATCTATAGATAACAATTATTTTTATTGTGAAATTTAGCGTGAATAGACACACAAAAATAAAAAATTGGTTTGTAACAAAGAATAAACCTGTGTGTCCTTATGTACTTTGATGAGCACAATAAGAATCCGGGGCCAGAATCACTTCATCACCCTCCATTTTTTTAAATCGTGAAAAACCGCCCTTACACACAGCAACGTTTTAAAGAAATTGGGGGGAATGGAGTAATTCTGAATTCAGATTCAGATATAGCGCGCCAAACTACGTGAGAACACATAGGTCTAGTCTTTGAAACAGTCCAATATTAATATTTTTGTGTGCTTGTGTTATTCATGTAATATCTCTTCAAAAAATCTTCATTACTCTGGAAAGGTTGTAAATAAAATTCTCATATCATGAGAAACTAGCATGGTTATGACAACTTCAGTAACCTCAGGGGCGAATACATTTCATCCAACCCTCTCTGCATAAGTGTGTGACCACAAGGATCATTCATTAGCCCCCGCTTGACAAGTCCTCGCGCGGCGACCAAAACAAATCAATTAAAGCGGAAGATGTCCTCGTGGGAGGGAGGACCATGAGGACGACGAGGACACCTACACCCTTCTCACTCTGTGGAGGGCGATCTGTCTCAGTCACGTGCACCCGGGAGCTCTCCAGGCGACCACCACGCCGTGGCATGAATATTTTATTATTGTGACTCCCCGACTTGTCACCGGCGGCGTCAGCTGACACACAATATTCTGTGCGAACAACTCATTAGTTGGTTTCCATACATTTACGAAAGAAATAAAGACAAGAGGTGGGTTTAGGAATAGGCAATATAGGCAATTAATTATATGTTAATTAAATGTTCAAGAGGAAGTACCACACTTCGAGTCAACCACTAGAGACATCTTCTCTGGATGTATTGTTACTTGTGGAAAAGAAGGGGGTAAAAATGTTATCACGTTTTCTGCCAAAATAAACATTTGTGGAATATATTTTGCTTTTTACTCTCCTTATTTTGATTCGATATTTTCGTAAATGGTTAACTACTATTACAATAAGTCTTGATACATGGTTGATAGAAAGGGATTGTCCAATAACATAACAAAATTTGGACATTATGATGATCAAAAATGAGTTATTTTTGGGTTTTAGGACATTATGATGATCAATGCTACTACTAGTCAGTGTATTATGGCATTCTTAAGAAATAACACAAATAAAATGGTACTGTGTAAATGTAAACAACGAATCGTAATAATTGTAAACACGAAATTAGAAGATTCAAAACGTCTTAATGTTCCTACAACTACAATGACATATGCTCATACTGTCACTCATTCCATATTTTACGTTAAAAGAGAGTTCGTTGATTTACAATCATCCCTTTGTCTCTGGGGAAATAGTAAACAGCCGAATATGTGTGGAAAAATTCATACTAGGAATCTACAAGAGAAAATTCATCTAGAAAATTTATTCTAGAAATTCATCTAGAGATTTATGAAGTAGTACAGTAACTTAAAAGTATATTTTGTTAAATTACGAAATTGACGTAGAGGCGTGGAAAAACTTTCAAACGTTGTTTACAATAAAATGTAAAAGAAATATATGTTTCGACCTTGCATGTTGAGAAACTTTTTATTGACTATCACGACGTCTCAGCAGATGATTACTATCATCGTCAGGTGAATGTAGTATATAAACCAATTTGTTAATTTTATCTTGGTAACAAACAGAAAATCAAAT
Source organism: Laupala kohalensis (assembly GCA_002313205.1). Lineage (NCBI taxonomy): Eukaryota > Metazoa > Arthropoda > Insecta > Orthoptera > Trigonidiidae > Laupala > Laupala kohalensis. The sequence goes on along the minus strand of NNCF01126391.1, from coordinate 87,683 downwards.
TAACTACATATACAAACAAAACAATACCATGTAAAAATAAACAATATGGAAAAACAAACCATCAAAGCAGAAAATAAAAATAAACAATTATAAATTTTGGATAACCTGTTTGAATCAGTTCGTAAATTCAATGTGTATTTCGTAAACGTGAAGTGTAGTAATTTCGCTCCCGATGAAAAACGCCGTAATATTCCATAAAAAGTTTTTCTAAATACTTGGTGGAAATAAATATTTCTTTTAATTTATGATTGTATACGTGAACAATGTCAATTTTAAATAAAAGGTTTTATAAAACTATTATTATTATTTAAATATTATTAGCCGTAGAGCTCCCGAAGCGGAAGACGCTGAGTATGATTCATGATCATTGATTTTTGGACTTGGTGTTTTTCTTTTTTTTCCTGTTTGCCCACCAGCTTTTCATCTTTTGAGAAAA
>NNCF01126391.1:26219-75826 GCA_002313205.1 Laupala kohalensis | reverse complement strand
GGGTTAACACCCCTTCGATCAAAACAGAGATCCCGGGTTCGATTTCCCGGTTCTTCGTCAAAATCGCATCGCCCGAAAATTATCACGTTACCGCTACTCTACGTCTGTCGTCTTTACCATCCGCTTCATCATCGTAGCTGACGTCCTCGTCATCGTACTTTGCAGTATCTTCACCACCACCATCCTCGTCGTCCTCATTACTACACCTTCCGTAGTCTCCTTCGCTATCGTCTCACGTGACGCTCGCTAGCGGCGCCTCGGGTGAATAAAAAGAGAGAAGTCAAACTAATTCCTCCCAACAATAGCGGTCGGCAGCGGCAGAGGGAGCGCGACGTCATCAATCATGTGGTTGAGCGCAGAGTGCGTTGGTGTCTCATTTGGGAGCGGAGGAAAAAGGCAAGCAGAAGCGCCGAAATGTTGAGCTACGGCTCGGGAGTATCGCGCGAAGGGAAAGAACAGAGCATATTTCAAGATACAAACTATATGGCACGTCTAGTGGGGAATTAAATGTCGTCTAGTATCACGAGTTTGCGCAGGTGAGAAATGAGAGAAAGTTAGCGAAATCGGCAAATTGCGATTTTGTTTACTCAAGGCCATCTAAAGATAGCGAAGCGTCACGACAAAAATCTCCTAATTTAACAACTAGTAAGTAAAACTTTATTTTTCTATCAAACATTAAAATTTTAGTGTCATTGTATTCTAGAGACTTAACATAATTTTCTGGAAATTACTATCACGATAATCCCAAATTAACTTTTTCCGGAAGGAGAGTTTTCCAGTTCCTCTCTATTCCAGCCATTGTAAATTCCTTAAAATATACTCTGATGGAGAAACTAGCAACCTATGACTTATACGCCCATATCTATGGAGTTTCGTGTCGAGGGGGGGAAGAATGTTTCAAAAATGAGACAAAATATAAATAGTAGCATAAAATATTTTTAAAAGACATCTTAGAAGATCTCGAGACTAAACGGAAGAGTTAGTCAGTAAAAGAACTTAAAGAACTCACATAAGAACCAAATCATGAAACACATAATTCTTCGTTCATGAGCGAAGTCTTAAAAGGTTTTCTACTCCGTTTCCAAAAATATTTTTGAGAACATTACTACACGAATTTTAGAGATATCAAACTATGTGTGACTGTTAATAATAAAAACTTTGTCATCATTTATAGAAGAAAACAAAATTAATAAATTAATTAATAACACGAGATATTATGGATATTTTGATTTATCATTGGTAGCATGTAAATAAGTTTCATTTAATTGAATAGTATAAAAAAATTAGGTTTCCATGTATTTATTCAAAAATAATATATACCGACAGAAGGGCGCTGTTATTTATGTCTCTCGTTATCCGTAACTACAATTTTTTTTACGAATTCTGTATGACAATACTAATTAGGATTCATTATTCTGGCCAGTAATTAGTGTATTGTTTGGCTTATGTTACCCCTTAAACCTTTGGCAAACTATATTAAAGGGTAGTTACAAAGGTTGCGAACTTGAATTTTTGAAACTCACCAGGAAAATTCATCTCCTTATAAGTAACGCAAGATGATAGGCTAAATCCCTCAACAGGAAATGTCATATCTTATCAATTACTTATTTCGACAATCAAGCACTTTCTCCTGAGATGAAACGAGGTGATCAAGAATATTTATATACAAGGCACCCCACCAACCACTTATATTAATGAATTAATTTTTGCTGTTAACAGTGATTCATGAAAAAAAATTGTTCAAAATTACGGTATATGTCGTGTTGTAAAGAAGAGGATACTCTGCCAGTTTAAGAAATGTAGGAGATACTCGACAGGTTGTCGTCATTAACCATAGCCCACTCCAAAAAGAAAAAAAGGATACAGTACTATGGAAAACAAAAAGAGAAGGGATGAGACGAAAGGAATTCTGGAACAATGTAGGAGGGATATGGTAACTTCGTGGAAGGCTGACGAGGGGAGAAAATAATGAAGTAGGGCTCTTGTGAAGGGTTGGCCGAACCCTCTGGCAGGTGAACCACGAAAGTGATTGTGCCGCTTCTGCTCGTGGATTGGGACGTCGCTCCAACAGACTGACTCCAATAGCGTCGACTCCATTCTCTTGGAGGCAAAGGAGGACGTTGATTGGCTGCATGATGCGACAGTCTGTCCAACGGTTTCTACCGGAACACTTCGAACCAATGACTTGTCGTTACGGAACGATCATTCGTCACTTGTGCGTTTCTCTGACAGGATTCTGTGCAATGGATTCGACACACGAAAGATTCATCCAACTACAGAAAATTAATTTTCTGTCCCTCTAAAAAATTTCACGGTCAAACTCCGAAAGGATTCATAAAATACTAGATGAACATGGGCAAAATACAGTGAAACGTCTTTATAACCGACGCTAATGCAGCTTTAAAAGTTGAACGTTATCTATTTATTTGCGTATTGGTTTTACAATCATGTCCCCATCATAAGACATTACACTATTCCTCTTAATTCTTTTTTAGCCTAATTCGCAGGTGTGCCGTCCACTGCTCCACTCGCCTCGACTCCAAGTCTGTACGCAACTTCTACNACGGACTTGGGAGTCGAGGCGGGTGGTGCAGTGGATAGCACACCTGCGGCCAGAGCAGGAACTCCCGGGTTCGAGTCCCGGTCCGTCACAATTTTCACCTGGTGTTTTGACGTTGCAAATACTCCTCCACGAGTAGGTACTCGGAAGTTGTGAGTTAATATACAGTTCTGATGTCGTGTTTACATTTTTATTCCTAAATATGAAACCGACCGAAACTTTCCCACAACCAGCAGAAAGGGGAAACTAGTATCCGTCAGGAAAATAAAAGTTTTGCTAAGTAAAAGAATACTTTGGTATTATCGCATAGAATTTTAGTTGTATTCAAATTTCGTGTTATTTAATCGCACGGGATTAGCTAAGACTATACAAAATCGCTGAATCGATACTTATTCAAAATCGCTGAATCGATACTTATTCAAAATCGCTGAATCGATACTTATTCAAAATCGCTGAATCGATAATCTTATTGCATAAGTGTAAAACACGGTGACAAATCATTGCTTACGTTATTCGACAATAATGCATTCTAGTGACAGGACAGACACAGACAGAGCAAGCTGAGAGGAATATTTTGAATAATTAATGGATCAACTACAGAGGACACGTATGTTTAGTGATATATAAAACAAGGTAAGATATTTCCTCGCATCGCAGACAGTGGGTTCTCATCAACTGTCAGTCATATTATTCATGACAGTTATTCCACCCAACATGTCATAAAATACAGCCCCTACCATTTCCACAAAGTGGCTTTATATTTGTATCATGTTTATGTTGGTTGGAACATGCGGTTGTAAATTAATTACTGGAACCCATTTAACATCGTCAACTATACCAGACCACATTTAATATGATAAAATATAGATGAAATGAATTTTAGCGAAAACTTGGTTAAAGGGAAAATAGTCTTACATCAAAATTTATGAGTTTTTGCAAAATATTCCGCGTTGCCTCAAAATTTGCAAAATAATAGTTTTTCGTATGAGATAGAAAATTCGAAAATAATGATGACAGAATCTCAAAGGTTCGACGCAAGTCCGTAGTTCACTTTAAAATATCTACATAATTCTGTATTAAAGAACAACCAATGAATAATCGTATGTTTACGCATATTTCTGGATATTTTCTCGAGAACGTCTCTCATAATTTTGATGAAATTCTTGGGTAATATGTATTTCGTAATGAAACGGCGATCTATCATGGTCACAATGAAGAAGAGGATAGTTTTAAGATATTTTACATTTATGTCTATTTCAATACGGCGATTTATTTTAAAAAAATATTAATTATGTACAACAGGTGGCGAGATTTTTTCTTATACTCCTTTCTGATGCCCCTTAAGATGAGCCGTGGGCTGCGCACAGTGCCCTGGACTTTACTTTCAATGAATGGATTAGCTGCATTTGTATGTTTAACTTGCCAATTTTTGCTTTAGGGACCTTTATTAATTGTACAATTATTTATTCGTGATTTCTTATTTTAATAGTATTTTTAGCATCATTTTATGTTTTTTGTTTTATTTAATTTCGTTGCATAGTATCTTGTAAGTAGATTGCTACTATCGATTCATTGATCGTCATTGGGAACCACGGGAGACAAAAGGTCAGGACACGCATGTCTACAACTGAAGGAGTCTCGAGGAAAAATAAATGTTTCGTATCTTCCTTTAACCGAGTCCTCTACTCTCAAAATAGGAGATAAATTTTTATCTTTTTGAGCTCGATAACGAACCAATTACCGGAGTCACCAAATTACAAAAATAGTCGCCTAAGAAACACCAGTGAAATTTTAAGTTGTGAAAATATTTTGGAATGATCAAGAACTTGTAAACAAGAGGTTAGATCGTTTCATAGTCCAGGTAAGCAACAGCAACAGACGCATATTCGTGGTACGTTTTTGCAAATATATGTCCTCCAAACTTAACCATTTTTCCGTGATTCTAATATCGCTAATTTCTACAAGAAGCTTCGTTGAGTAATCTGAGAGAAAAATACTTTTTATATAGAGGAGTTTTTATATTGAGGACACTTACGGAAAATTGGAAGTAATGTTCACAATATTGAAACAATTTAAATTATGATTTGTTACATTAATGCATCGATTACATTGATAATTCCTCCAATAACATTTCACAGATTAATTTACTTTGAAAAACAAATCTGGCATGGGACGGGGTAATTATGAATTTGAAGAAGTAATAACGGACTGACTCGTACCAACTAGTTAACGCTAAGCAATTTCAGTGATTGTGTATTTAAGTCTTAGTTTATAAAATGTAAAAGTAATAATAAAGCTTGAAAATAGTTGTCTACAGTGATGTCCATAATATTACCTTATGGATTCAAATGAAAAATGCTTTGTCCGCAATTTCGTCCCAAACACATCTGCAACATGATTTAGGCAATAATTAATAACAATGATGTTATTTCCAAGTTTGATGTTTTCCAAACACAAAACTGTTTATAAAAACGTATTGGAGACCGGACATTATTTTAAATAATAGTGGAAAAATCAAATAATTATTCGGAAAAAAATAATAATTGGCTCAATATAACGTTCTAAATTCACCCCCAAAAAGTCACGTTTTCGTGTAAATAAAACCCGAAATTATTGTTTTACTACAAAATCAAAAATGTTTTAAAAGAATTTCGTGATGTAAACCCAAAACTTGTCTGTCCATTACGCTGTCCTCATTTTCCCCACTTTTCCCTATATCTGGAAAAACATAAAAATAGAAGATGAGAGTGTGAAAGTCTGCTCCGGTTTTCCCTACATAATTTGTATCCACGAGAAGCTCTGTTATCAAAGTATAACATTGCATCGTCAACGCCCAGGACCTCCTGCACTGGCCGGAGCTGTGCTGTCCGTTGTACCATCAACCCCGCCTCGTCAAGCCCCATACACAGCTTCCACCCGATCTTGAGGAGTCGAGGCGGGTGGTGCAGTGGACAGCACACCTTCAGCCAGAGCAGCGCATCCCGGGTTCGAGTGCCGGTCCGTCGCAATTTCCACCTGACCGTTGACGATGTTGACACTTCTCCATGAGTAGGTACTCGGAAGTTAGAGTTTAAAAAAGTATAACATTTTTTATCCAGGATTCAGCTTTTGAGTTTTGTATTTCTTTACAACGAACTAGAAACATGCCTCGGACGCATTGTTTCTTCGTCATCAGAGAGACGACAAGATGTAGGATCTGTCAAAGTCACGTACGCGCTGGTGTGACACTTGCAATACTCTCGAGCGCGACGCCATCGAGTAGAGGTAAGTGACTTGGCAATTTGTGGTATTGAGGGGTGAGGGAGGTTAATGGGATGGATAGGAAGGGCGGGAGGATGGGGAGGATGGGGAGGATGGCAGGTCCAGAGTGACCGAGTCACGGAGGCGCTCATATTTCAAAGCTGTCGAGGAGCAACGGATGGACGTCGGGATGGCTCCAGGCTGAGACGCTACTTCCTTCGCAGCATCCATCTTACCATTCATGTACTCTACTCTCTTCTCTATTTAAATAAACAGTTAAAAACTTTTACGACCTTTTATGGACTTTGAATAATATTTTCATTTTTTAGTAAATAGCTCACTACGTTTCGACGTGGATTTACGCCTTCGTGAGGTGATCAAGTAACAACAAATTATAACAATAAACATAACAATCGGACAAATGAACGTGATATAAACAGAAATATAAACACAAAATATGTTTACAAAAAAGCAGAAACATAAACATGTTATAATATAGTTTTGTATAAACCAGATAGAATTTACGCACAGACATATAAATCATAATATAATATTATATTTCATAATAATAATAATAATAAATTTATTGTCAAAAAACAGTACAAACTGCGTATGACCACGTGGAGGAAAAAAAAACTAATTTACTCTCCGGAAGCAAGCAAGGGACCATCCCATCAATTCCGATCAAGGGCCCTAAGGCAGAGGCGGATTCAAAAAATTCAGCAAAAATTCCTAGATAAGATAAAAAGTTAGCTGCGAGTTATAATACTAATAGAATGTCAATATGTTTGTAATTTTAAGCAAAAAATTACATGTAAGTTATTATCGAACTATAGATTATTCTGAGTATAGTGCTTAAAAATTGAAATAACACTAAATTCACGATTTATTGTTACAATAGACCCGCCCCTAGACAAAGCCTAGAGAACCTGTATGATAAATCCGCCTCTACCCGAAGGAAAACCGGAGAAAAACCCGGGCCAGGATGGGGCTACAGAATTTATGTACACAAACGTGCCAATGTTGAGTACACATAAAACTAAATTAATATGAGCCATAAGACAACACAATCATGCAAGAAAATAGTTTTTGAAATTGTTATAAGTTGTTTAAAAAGTACTACAGCAATGGCGTGATAAAGCACAAGACGAATTTAACTTTTGTTAAAATCAATAAATTCTTTTACAGTGTAGAAGCACTGGTGCAGGAGGTAGTTTTTAACCGCGGATTTGAAGATATTCAATTTCATAATATCTTTTATATTCTTGGGCAGGGAATTATATAGAACGATTCCCGAATGGTATGGTCCCTTTTGGCAAAGAGTGGTTGACACTCTAGGGCGATGAATATTACTACTATTGCGTGTATAGTGTTCGTGAACGAGACTGTTTCGTATAAAGCAAGGGTGGCACTTCAGTAATTCGGACTTAACAAACACGACTGTTTCATAAATATAAATGCAGGGAAGTGTTAATATATTTAATTCCTTGAATAAAGGTTTACAAGAGTTTCGGGGGTGAGATTTACAAATTATCCGAACTATCCTCTTCTGAATTCTGAAAGTTTGAATACTCTGACCGGAATTACCCCAGAAGGTAATGCCGTAACGTAAATGGGAGTAAACGTTTGCAAAATATACGCAACGGGAAATACGTGGACTAACTGCGTTAACTAAGATTCGGAATGCGTAACACAATTTGCTTAATTGGGAATTAAGATTGTCAATGTGACAATTCCATTTGAGGTTGTCTTGAATATGGAGACCTAAGAATTTTGTATTTGTAACAGTTTTTAATTGTGTTCCGTTTAAAGAAAGAGAAACCTGGGGTAAAGATTTTGTGATACTATTGTGAAATGACATAGACACTGTTTTGTCAGTGTTTACAATGAGACGATTTGCATGGAACCAAGTCGAAAGGTTAGACAAAACTTTTTGAGCATTGGCGTGTTTACATAGTAAATTAGTGTCATCAGCAAAAAGAACCATTTTGCAATCTGATGTGGATGATGACATGTCGTTCACATACAATAAAAAGAGTATAGGGCCGAGAATTGATCCTTGGGGTACTCCGCAAGTAAGTGGCTTTGTTTCTGAAAGACAACGCTCAAGTATTTTATTTTTAGTATAGGATATTTCTACTTGTTGATATCTATCTTTTAAATAAGAAGTTAGCCATTGATGTGGAAGTCCACGAATGCCTAAAGAATGCAATTTGGTAAGGAGAATTCCGTGATCGATGACATCGAATGCTTTGGATAAGTCAAGAAAAACACCCTGAGGATTTTCTCCACTGTCTAGAGATGTGGTAACATCGTTTAAGAAGGAAAATATGGCGCTTGTAGTGGAAAAGGATTTCCTAAATATCACGGTCTTGGGGGTGAGGGGTGTTGGCTAAACGTGACTGTTCCTCATGAGGGGGACTGGAATATTAAAATATTTACATATTTAATTGATATAAAATATTAAAATTAAGTATGCTGAATAGTCTCCATTGATGTATATTTTATAGTAGGATATCGGTGAGGCGATACTAGTTTTCATTTTTTAAGAATAAATGAAAGATGTGGTGTTGTCTACTAGTGACATATTAATTCAGATAGTACTTTCGCCAGCTTAGCTGGCATCGTCTGTCTAAAATAAAACGAAATACAAAAATATAAACAAATACTGCAAAGTACAATAATATTTTTAAAGTTTATAAACATTTCAAATTTGTTAAAATTATGAAAATTTGAAATTATTTGAAATTTGTAAAAATTATTTTAAAAATGAAATTCAAATATAATAAAGTTTTTAAGTGTTTTGGAAACAGAGCAACAATTTAGTGTAGAATGAATCTGTGAATAAGAGATAAAGCTGCAACTAAATGAAAATATAAAAATAAATGAGTTGAACCTACCTGACAATGCCTAGTATCGAAGGGCAAATGTGCCGAATGCTTGGACGGGGCGCTATTTAAGAACTACAGGTAAGTAGGGACGGGGTGGAGGGGTTAGAGCAATGACCGGAAAAAGTTCACGAGTTTCAGTTTTCATGTACATTTTTCTAGAATGAAAATATTTGCTCCGCGCGACTCCTCTGACCTATATAATTCTCTTAATGGTACAAATGATTATATTTCCTAATTTAATTACCGTTCTTTATGTTATGATGGGAGGGGAATAATTACTGTTTACAATGGGAGGGGGAAGGTCGTTTTGTGACGTCACGTTAAGGTTTAACGTGGTATAGAACGACACCGTGAACCGGGAGGGGGGGGGGCAATTCTCGAAGATCGCGTGACATAATTTATGAACAACCCCTAATAAAGTTTACGTCATTATCATCTGTACATACCACAAAACGAACTATATCATAACACCCCCGCCAACTTTATTTTGGTGTCCTTCCTTCCTTCGTCGGCTGTCGTCTAAGGGTCGTCACTTTGATCTTTGGTTCGGTGAGTCAGAGAAACGCAGCGGAGATTGGAAGAACAGAATCTCATTGCGCGAAGAAAGGTTCAATAGAAAGTTACCTGGAAAAGAAAGTTAAAGCACATCCGTATTCAAAGTATTCTTACAAAGTACGTTTATTCTTTTCTAAATCTATATGATATCAAAATGCTCGAGATAATATTCCTACTTATATAAAACATATGTATAAATACTTATACAATTATATTCTACGATATCTATATCCAAAAATTTTAAAAAGATAAACAAATAGAGTTTCAAGAAGGACAAATTTTAAAAAAATCATTTACTTCTAATTTAATATCGAGTTTTGTGTGACGTTTTGAATTTGTGGAAGTTCCAATATATTTGACATTTCTGTTGTGTTTTACGTAAGCTTTTACGTCGTTTACTCTTATTTGTCAACTTTCTTTCTTAAAAAGTAGGTAACGTGGGATACTCAACTTTTATGAGATATAATGCTTCCTTCTTAAGTGTTTTTTCTGCTCTAAATCATTTTCAGATTTGTTTTCATTTCTTTGGAAATCGTTTTTCTAGGGTTCGAATAATTTGAGGGGTTCCATTGCTCCTGGTTCCGGTTCTGCTTTGAAGTGACAGTACACTAGTGAACGCTATTTCAGTATTGAATTGGAAGTAGGAACGCTGAACGTATTTAAATATTTTGTGTGTTTGAGTGGTTGATCTTTTTTTGCTCTTGGTTTTGTGAATGATTCCTTAAATTTAAGTTTTTATTCTGTGATTATCAGTGTATTGCACAATTGTGACGGTCGCTGAAGCGGGTCATTGTTTGCGACAAAACTATTTATCGAATGGGAGAGACGGCTGTTAGGTTGATCAGACCCTTTTTTTCAGAATCTGTCACTAAATCAGAAAGGGGAAGAGGAATTCAATAAGAGGAGACGGGAAAGGACAAGAAAATGGAGCAGAATGGTAAACGTAGAACAACTAAAGCATTGGGGAAGGATGAGACTCATGAAGGAACATCGGTATGCAGCCATACATCTAGTGATGTGACATTACATGGGGAAGACGTAACACCGGAGGATCCATTGAAAGGATCAGGGAAGATGACAGGATCAGACGTGGGGAGAATAGAAGATGTTGAAGCAAGTAGGGTAGACGTAGGGAAGTTGAAAAGTCAAGTGAACAAGATGTTTATTGGGGATAAATTTCGTCAGTTCACTAGCTCATTACAAGATAGTATCAAGGATGGTATAATGGAGTTATGGAGGACTGTAGTTTGTTTGAATATGTATAATGAAGAGTAACGGGAAAAAGAGAGAATGCGGGAAAAACTTGAAGATGTCTCTGATAAAATAGCTGAGATAATACTAGATAATAGAAGAGATTCGGAAGTAGCATAATATACCGTACAATTGATAAATGATAGTTATCAAGAAGTTATTAAGAGGGAAAATGAAACGAAGTAAGGTATAATAAATGTTATAGATTAAAGAGTGAATAAGATAAGGAAATTGTTGATCCGACCCTGTCCGCTATTCATTGTCGTGACAAATGTGCGTGACGTCCCAAACAGGATTGTAGAGTCGGGATGTAAGCTTTATAATCCAAGTGTGTTGAGAGAGTTGATGTACGTTCGTATTTTGATGAAGTGAAAGCTGTAATTGTTCTATTGTACTAAAAAAATGGATTAATAAAGAAATTCATTCATTCATATCGACAAAAGGTCAGTGAGGAGATACATGGAAACATGAAACAGGAGAATGAAGGAGAGAAAAAAATGAAGGAAAGGAGTAAAGGTTTCTACGAAAATCCTAAGAAAAAGAGGGGTGCGATATGACGGAGGAAAGAAAGGATAAGCATGGAGAAAGAATGAAGGAGAGGTGGAAAGAGAAGAAGGAAGGAAAACCCAGTTGAAACGAACCTAGTCCATAGTGGCTCATAAGAATAGTAGTGGAAGAAAAGTACCGTATTTAGTTTTGAAATGTCACAATACTATATTTAATTATTGATGATAATATGTTTCTACAGAATCCATATAATGAGAAAAGTAAATAGTGCTATAACAAATACTATAATCATATATAAATTTGATTTCTTTCCCTGGATAAAAATTCGAAACGAAAATTATATTTATCATGTGTTTCATGTCCATTCTCTCCAATCACTTCCCATATCATGAAATTAATTTTTACGAACAACTCACCATAAAAGAATTATTTATAGTGTTTCTTGTATGAAGATACAAATAATAAACAAGTTAGAAGTTATAAACGTTTGTTAAAGATAAAATCAGATTCTTCTCCAATTCAGAACAACTTGATTTATCTTGTCCGCAGTAGTAAATTAACTATTTAGAAAAAGAAAGAAAATAAGCAAAATAAATCTGATAAAATATCTCGAATATGTAGTTTTTGCAAAAATGAATAATTTTGAAACGTGGATCCACGTACTTTTATATACCTATGTGTATGAACAACTTCAGTGGAAGACACGAATGACGAGAAACCTTCGCTGGTTGAAATACGATGATTAGGCCGGAAATCGAACCCACGTCCCTTCCTTGCTTTACTCAGAAGTAATCTACCCACATCAACTCAGCAGAAGTTAATCTTTCCTTATGTGGCTGAAGTTAATCTTGTTTGCCCGATCCACAAGCACGCATTTAATCTCTATATCTCAAGTATTTGGAATAGCAAGCGGGTGCACAACTCAAGGATCAATAGACAAAGTTCGCTCCGATCTGTAACAGCCTACAAACCCCCCGCTGCGTGGGCGCGTTAACGAATGAGTAACGGCGTTGCTACACGCACCCCTCACCCCCATCTCACCCCCATGCTGAGTTGCTTTGAACCCCTTCCTTCCGGAATACACACCACCTGTGCTTCCTTCACAAAATGAGAATCGTCCGTCAGTCGGACGAAGGGATGTTAGACGCGGCACGTACACTATGCCGCGTGTAATCCCTCTCAAGTATTTATTTACTAGAATAATGGAGGTAGGGCTCAAATGACCTTGACGTTGGCGAGCCCTGAAGCCCCAAGAAAAAAATGGAGGGATGTAAATGGAAAACTTTTATCATCACCAAAAGCATGTTTATAAAAGTGACACTTCAAACTGATTGAACGCCATTATTGATCATGAAGAATTATCGAAAAGTCATCACCATTGTTTGGAACAATAAATAAGAAATTTTTGCTTTTAAAAAATAAATATTATCCAAATTTAAAGTGTTCTCCTGAAACAATTATAAGAGACAAATAATTAAAATGTGGAGAGAAGCTCTGTTGAAACTGTTGTGTCAAATAATGCGAACATTTGAACTTAATAGTGCACAGAAATCTAATTTTTAAACATTCTTACATCTGAATGCATATTTTTGGAAATTGTTTGAACTCTGTAATTTTAGGTTAAATTACTGCAATCAATTAAAAATAAAATGTGTATTATTGTAATATGACTTAAACCGTATGAACTAGCTCAATTATATTATTCAAATAAATCAATTTACTCTTGCACTTTCTTAATAATAAGTAAATACATACCTAACTACTTTATGCATATATTTCTTCTGTGTACCTACACCAGGAGAAGATACGTGATAACTTTCTGTCAGGTGCAAAATGGCGACGAATCGGGAATCGAACCCGGGACCTCTGCTTTGATCGCAGGGGTGTTAACCACTACACCACCCGTTCGCCTTCCACAACTGTACACTACTTCCACCTGGACCTCTACAACCAGTTATTACCTAACTACTTGTTTTAGGGGCATAATTGTTCGAATGTATTAGGGCATTAATTGGAATTTAGTTTATATTTTGGACATAGCGCACTGTTTGTTAATATTTTGAACTTTTTCGTGTATATTTTCTTATTTATTGTGTATACCAATAGGAGCCCGTATGATATAATTTTTCCCATTACTGAAATAATATGCCTTCATCCCCAAATAATAAATAACATCGTTACATAATACGACAATTCATTACCTTCATTTTCACTATCATATTACGAATCGCATGGCTTTCCTTACACTCCCCACGATCGCAAAGTGAAATCATTGAAGGCATGGAATGGAATTAACGTTTTATTAATACAAAATTGGAATTTCGTTCCAATTATTTTTCCGGTGTTTTTATTGGAAATATTAGTAGGAATATTTAGAGGTGGAAACAAAAAAATAGGTAAAGCACTAATTTACAATCATCCCTTGGGTTGCTTTTAATTTCTTGTGATTGCATTACGCAAATATGAAATATATTTCCAACAATAATTACGAAGTTACATAATAAATATTTTCGTTATCTAGTATCAATAAGTGGTGACTATTAGATGAGTAAGACTTCGGTGTCAACTTGATATGTGATACATATATATATTTTTGCTTGTTTGAATGTTCACCGATTCATTTTTTTGATTTTTTAGCAAACATAATGGCATGAGATCATTATCTTTTATCAATCATGATCACGATGTAGGTGCGATATTTTTAAGTTTGAACAGACTTTCGCGAACGGAAGTTTACACGTTTTCTATGCAAACAGTTCATTGAGCGTAAATGTTTTTCAAGGAAAGATACATAAAATAATGTTATATGTTTAAGTATCATGTTATATATCATCTTATGTAATATATTACGTACATTAAGTTTTGAATGTTTATATAAGTTCGAGATATTTAATTTTCTCGTGTTCGTTTATGTATGAATGTATGTAAACATGTATATGTAAATATGTATATATTTATGTGTGCACGTATGTATACATATATACATTTATATATCAAGACTGGCTATTCTATGTCAATACAGTACAATAAAATGAGTTGCAATGACGTCTCATTTGCTTCTTTATTCGTGATAATCGAGTGAAATTGTATTCGCTCTTTATCAACTAAAATCGATTTGGTGCGGGGACCTCGGATTAACCGGTCTTCGTTCCGACCAGACCAGGGTCAGGGTCTTTCTCAGGAGCAGACCGGTTAAAATGGGTTCTATTGTACACGAAACTGTGAGAAAAGATCGAGAAGAGATCAATTCAAAATCCTGGGCAACGCTGGTAGTGATTTTATTTTTATGAGGTCTTGACCGTCTCATCCAAGTATTGTAAATAATGAAGTAATGCTATCTATGACGTGGAATCTAGAATATATGGCGTAGCGAACGAGTGATATTTAGTTCAAAGGTTTGATTTCATACCACAATTTAATTGTAAAGAAAAGGCTATGTCGAGACGTCACTGTGCAACGGGGGGAGAGTTCTCGCGTTGGTTCGTCGTAGAATAATCTTCGCAGACTGGTAGATTGCGCCAAACTGAACATTAAAGATCGATAGTTTCAGTGACTACTGAGAGATCGAAATATGGTAGAGGATTACGTGTTAGCGGGGTATTACGGAGATGTGACGGTGGCATTTAGCAAGGATACAATTAAGATGTCCAAGAAGAGCATAGGCTAACTTTCTTTTTCAAAAAGTATGAAAAGAAAGATAGAAAATGATTTTGACGATAAATATCGATGAAATCTGGAAAAAATACATATTCGAATACGCCAACTAAACTGTTAGAGAGATAGAATACAAATATAGTAGGTAATAATATTCGTCTCGAAGAGTTCTACAAAAAGTCCGTGATAGCATATGTCTATAATGTTTAACCTAAATTATTTAAAAAAACGTTATTAAATAAAGTGTTAAAATACTTCAATTTAAGATAGTAATTCATGAAGAAAAAAATCAGTCATCAATAATAATGGGTTCTTGGTTTTGTGCATTTAAAAATATAAAAAAAAATCTTTAAATCGTAATATTTGGACGAATAGTTTAGATTTTACAAGTGTTTTAGTATAATTGTGCAGCCGCACTGCAACCTATGTGTCTTGCCCCGGAAGCGAAAATTCGACAGGTCCCCGGAGACTGGGTTCGTTCAGAGACACTGAAATGAATAGAGACACTTCTGATGTTAAGCCAAATTTGCGCAACAACGCAATTTGTGGTTGGGGGGACGGACCTAGAACACCCTTTTCATACTGTCGAGTGATGTAAATTTAATTAATCGAAGAAGACTGGTTTTATCCATATAGTAAAAGTCAGCTTACTTGCTTCGTGAAATTCAACTTTAGAAGAAAGAAATACATGAACGGAAATGCACTGTGTTTATTAGTTAATTGTGTATTAGTTGCAGTAAATTACTTTACTGTCCTCAGTGTGACCATACGCAGTTTGTAACAGCTCTGGTAACAATAAATTATTTATTTATTGTCAGTCTAACTTGCTTGATGTTGGTATAGAACATATACTCAATGTAGCCAACGCTTTTACTTTGCCATCGTCCCTAAGAGTAATGATAAGGGTACCTCGCTTGAAAGTAAATTCAGGATACATGATTTTGAGTAGTAATGTTTCTTATTTCTTCTTTAATAGTGCCCATTCTATTGAATACGGTTTTCGCGAATTACTTCGGTTTGCCTCGCAGGTTAAAGATGTAGCGGGACGCTTTAACCTCACTTTATCAGCTGATGAGAAAGACATTGTAGACCGTTACTTGCACGCGAGTGAGTTTCAAGGATTTGTTTCGCAGAGGTTGGCAATTTGTATGAGGCAGCCATATCGAATAATTTTAGGCAAATTATCGTGACTTTTAGTATAGATTTCAGCGCCATTCAAATAAACAGTGACACGCCATCTAAGGTGTGAACCAGCACCCCAAACTACTCAAATCACTGAGATATACAAATGTTTTCTTTATTATTTTTTTGTAATTGTTTTAAAACACAATAATATGAAGAGTAGAAAAGAAACATGGCGGCCGAGCGAAGAGATTCCGTTATTTATGCATCTCACCTCAGAAAAAGTTAAATAGCTTTCTCAAATGTCCGGTGACCTATAGATAAAAGGGATTTACTGCAAATCAAAGTAAGCTTCCATCACTTTTGTGACTTAAAAGTTGGTCTTAGTTTTCTCCATAAGCTGCAATGCATTTCACCATCATTTATAATTGCTATTATTTGATTTAAGTGGTCGGAGTGAGGTTATGTTTTTCAAGTTGAAATCACAATAAGTACATGTTACTCTTCTAATTTATACCGATTTCAGATATTTTTGTAATTTAATTCTACCTACACTAGTATTACCTTAAGTGTAAGTTCAGCATATATGGGGGATAAATACTCGTAACAAAGGGTGGAATGATATGGTGAAGTTTTGATTGATTTGTTTCTCTCGCGGATGACTTTTCGTTGCTTTCTCAGGGGAGGTTTCACCCAAGGATTTATTTATTCTTGGTGCTGAAGGTGAAACTTAAAATAACGTAAATACAATTTCGTTTTGTTTTTAATTTCCATTTTTGTTATTATCTAGTATTAGGGTTTGGTACACATGTTTTTTAAGTAGTACGTAAAATTATTTGGATCTTACAATATAGATTGTTTTGCCTAAGTAAAAGAAGTTTGGTCTAACAAAAATCCCGGGCAACACTGGGAAATCAGCTAGTAAATTATAAAAAATATTATAAAAGAATCAAAATCGTTAGATCTCTTCTCGAGAGAAATTCCGCAAATGTACACACATAGAATAATGATTTTTCGTGTAATGGAATATTATAACTCTATTTTTCCACGCACAGATACAAAGTCCTCCCCCTCACCCTGAAGAGCAATGCAACCCTAAAGAAAGAAAGGGGAGTTCTGCTGCCATAGGTAATGGAATAATTGAAGACCTTTTTCTTCCATGAAGGAGAAAAGGGCTGCTGAAAAAATGAACAACGCAATCTGCGCGTAGATGAAACTCACCGCAGCTCATACGCACCCACGCACGCATATGGAGTGCGTAATGAAAGCGAAACCGCAACGCACATTCAACACTTGCAGTCGCACGCATGTTTAGTCAATATGGCTTGTGTTATATGCATGTGAGCATACGTGACAAACCAAAGGCTGGATTTGTGGGGAAAATCAGTTATTACACCAATAAACTGAATTAAAGAGTTTTATTTCTATTTAAGTTTTACTTCACACCTCCATGCAATTAATCACAATATATCTAAATTAATATTCCACTTTTGGATAAATTCCCTGAAGAATTGGACATTTTTGGAAGCTGGTAGCCGACGAATAATGTGAATCTGACTTCCGTCCCAAAATTGTAAAAATCATTTTTATGTTATTCTTTTATTTTTTAAAGCTGCTCTTTCAACGAAAAACTCCAGTATATTTAGATAAGGTAGCCTCCTTTACCCAGTAGTATTGTATTTTTTATTTCTCTTATGAGTAATGCTAGATGAAAATCAGAATATAATTAATAAATAAATGCATATATTAGAAAACTATAACCTTATGCCTAAACTTCTAGACGAACCCACAGTTTAAAAGAGGTAAGAAAATTGCCACAGCAGAAAATAACGAGAGAAGAGATTACACTAAAAGAAATATTTATAATTACATACCTTAACATGCATACATAATAACTTGTACATGTAAATTTACAAACATATTTGCGTTAAATTACGAACATATTGACATTATATATGTATTATAACTCGCAGCTAACTTTTTATCTTATCTAGGAACTTATGCAAAAAAAATTTCAATCCGCCTCTGCCTTAGGGCCCTTGATCGGAATTGATGGGATGGTCCCTTGCTTGCTTCCGGAGAGTAAATTAGTTTATTGTCCTCCACGTGGTCATACGCAGTTTGTACTGTTTTTTGACAATAAATTTATTTATTTACTTATTTATAATAACTACATTAAAAATTAGGAGTGATATCACAGCAAATAAGATCTCGTTTCCCAACAATCCCAGCTGATTTCTTCCGTACGGACATCGCAAATGTTATTCCCCTAATTAACAACGTAGTTTATAGGCTGCCTAATTTAATTGCATGCACAACCTTCGTCAACAAAGCCCTTAACAAAACCCAAAAGCCATTAACAGTGTTCTGACTGAAATAAGCGAAGTAGACATTTCAACATATCAGTAAAAACACTAAAAGAATTGATGATACGTGATGACAACGACGCACTCCTGGCTGTCACCAGTAGACCATACGACCCCCATGGAGTTGGCGGTTTTTACTTGAAGCGCGAACGCGTCGAAATAGATGTCTGCCGCCCACAAATGCCTGTGAAAAATGTTTGAAAACGTCACCGATCTTCTCCCCTAACCATGAAAGCTGCTTTATTTGGTGGTGTTGACGCAAATATTGCCCTGCGAAGGACGAGCGGAGAGAAACCGGGATTGTGCAGCGTTGTTCGATTGTCAAAGTGGGAAGTATAACGGTTTTAGTTTAACCAGAGGTCAGCAAAGAAATCGCCTTTTTACACAGTCTCACTCCTAACCTCTCATACCCGAGTAAATTTCCCCCTAAGATGTCTCATACAGGTAATACATATATCTCTTTCTCATTATCTCGTATGTTGTTAGAAATAGCTCCCTCAACCTCATAACATTCATTTGGCTGCTCTCTTTCCCCTTATTCTTTTACGCAGTCGTTGTGTAAATAAAAAGGGACTGTGATACTAGTTACGCCAAACCACATTCTTTTCTTTTCCCTTTCAACTCTTCCTACACCTCCCATTGTTTTTATCCGCTTGGAACACGTGAAACACGCTACTATCCGCAGCAAAACGCGTGCGTTGGTGCACTAATGTATGAAATTTTTAGTACCGCACAAACATGCAAATGAATTAACGTTGGTCTTTCTTCGCAAACGTAATCAGTGCATTGTTACATTTTAAAATTACGTATGAATATTTAGCGCTTTTATCATTACTTTAAAATTTTTATCGTGTTGATGCAATATTAGCTCTAAATTACTCTCGAGTTGAACAGAATCATTTGTGCATTTTACATAGCTGCAAATTAAATTAAGACTTCGTTATTTTGTTTTTAATTGAAGTAATTATCGAGGAAATCTTTGCAAATTATTGTACGAGAACCACAATTTTAATGTTCCGATGGGATGGAATTCGGCAGTGGGTTGAAAATGTGAGCAAAAATTCATTGGCATTTTAGTTACAGACAAAAATGATTATCAATGTCACACTGAATAAATAATGTACGAGAATAACAATACAAGAGCTGCAACTAAAATATACTATTTTAGTTTATTCATCTCAAAAGAATTTTTAAATAGTTTTCAAATTAATTCAATAAATTATCTTTATCACGAGTTATTAAGTTATTACCTGGAGTAGACCCACGTTGAACCAAATCTCAGCGTTATTCAACAACAGTGCAAAGTGTTTGTTTTTTTTGTTTTTTTTGTACAATTACAAGTGTACCGAGAATTATTCATACAGTTACATACAGTTTACTCTGTAAAGTTAAAGATTTTGTCCCCTCCAAAAACAAGGGGCGAATCCAGGATTCGATTTTGTGAAGGGCCCATACAGAGAGATGCCTGGGTTTTGCCAGTCTCTGCACCGGAAATTTTTTAAAAATTCTGGAAACAGTAATATAAGACATTGCTATATATAAATAACGCATAAACTTAATTTGCCGTTGTCATAAAAACTTCATAAATTACGTTCAAATAATTCGTGTTTTTGCCAAAATTTTACTTTTGTCTTTCAAAGGTAACCGAAAACGTTTCGGCGTTCCATCTGCAACTATAACACCCCTTGGATCCTCCTCTGTCCCCCAGCACAAAAACCCAGCTCCACCCCTGGAAATAAACATTGAAAGCTTTCTTTGTTTTAATACATGTGTATACTTTTTCTATACATACACCTCCATACACTCATGTATTTGAGTATTATTCAACCCGAGAGGCGGCGAGTGCTGCGGCGTGACCACACAAAGGCGCAACGGGGATTCCCCACCGCGAGCGTGCGTCGGCTGTTTCAGAAAAGTGCACAGCGGCGGCGATGGCAGCGCGGCGCAGCGGAGGCAGATGAGCACCACAGCGGGGAAGTCCCCACGCGCCTGCGTGTGCGGGGGTGGGTGTGGACGTTGGCGAGGGGGGAAGGGTTGGGGTGGGGGGTGGTGCAGGAGTGGATGCAGCACAGGGCCGGTGCGCGTTTTTTGTAAGAGGATTCCCTTGTTAGCGCCACAGATTTACAGAGAGGAGAGCACGAGGTTTAGCGCTTTGTTCCGTCGCCCGCCCGCTGAGGGACAACGGACGGACGCCACCGCCCTCGCAGAGCGAAACGGAGATTGGCAGAGATTCAGGGAATGAGGATGGGGAAAAAAAGGCAACGAGAGAAACCACACCTCCATTACGTGAGCAGTTTCTGAGACCGGGGATCCGAATCTTGATGTATATTTCGCTAACGCACGAATCATCCATTGTTGCCTCAAGAATTGTTCATAAATTGTCTCCCAGGTAACTCTCTTCTTGTCACTTTGTCCTGCCGCAAGAGAGCATCAACGTCGGACAAACAAACTTTGATTTCCAAACACTAATAATCGTTTACATAGCGGTTAACCACAACCCCCCCCTCCCCCGGTAACAGATTAATGAATTGAATGGAAATGAGAGTGGGACCGAGAACCGAACGGCTTTACGAGGTGACTATCCAATACACTATCTCTTGGTTCCCAGACTCCGTCTGCTAACTTGCGACAACCCTCAGACCTCAGAGAAGATCCCATGTGAGAGTGTCGTACCATGCATTTTTTTTTTCTGTATTTGTAAATGGGAAATGTAGAGTGCTATTGAAGCGTACCTACAATGGTCTGTGGTTTCTACTTGGAGCGATAGACGGTAAAAGGTGAGTGGTAGGGCTGTTGTTTCTGTGTAGGCCGGTTAGCTGGGTTTNTACTAGGAGCAGTAGGAGGTGGATAAAAGAACGGGGGGGGGGGGTTCGCTTTACAGTAGTCATTTGCTATATAAACCGGGACATTTTGCAGAGAAAAGCTACAACGTTTTTCAGGAATCGAACCCGGAGCGACTGGATTGTGAGGAAGCATGCTAAACCATGAGCCACAGGAGGAATAACCGGAGTCATAACATACATACACACACAAGTGTCATAAACATACATAATGGACATATTAGGCTGCGTAAAGCTGGAGGTGCAGTATCCTATTTTCATTCAACGTAACGTCAAATAAACTGCTTTATTCCGATACTGCTTCTGTCTATTCTGCGAGTTGCCACAGATATTCTTAGACACTTGTAGCTTGTTGCAATATTAAAGTCTCATTATACATTTGCGTACAATCTTCATCACATTTACAGATGATATCAAAAATTCATTACCGGTATTAATTCATTACAAAAACCATTTTGTACAGAACGTAGCAATATGATACATTAACCTTCTCTAAAAAAATATTCTTAATTATGAGACCAAATTATTCGCACTGTTCAACCAATGTCTGCAAATTGGTTAATATTTGTATTTGGGCAATCATTAGTAATATTCCTTTCTCTTCAAACGGGGCCAGGAACAGATTTATTAGAGATTAGGGATACAACTTCTGCAATACTGCATCATCTGGTCATTACCTATCTCCTCATTTCATCATTTAGTTGACATAAGTAGTGGTTTTATCAAATAACAACTTCAATAATTACAACTTACATTATTTACTTGATTATAGTGAATAAAAGCAAAAAAATGTCCCTCAGGCATAGCGGTTTCTCTTGCCAACAAGAAATTTCTCAAACAAGATGGAAATTTAGATCAATAAATTATTGCATTTGCGACAAAAATATATTATTGTTTCAATAATTAATAATAAAATCCTTTAACAGGCTATAATGTTTCCTTCATTTTTGAACTCCTTAACTTTTATAACTAACTGCCAGAAAAGTCATAAGGGAAGAAAAAAAAACAGGAAACTAATATTTGAAAAGTTGCACTTCACTTAAAATAATCATTGCAGGTATTATTTTATTAATATTTTTCCCGTTCTCGAATCACTAACATATTAGTTCATTCATTCAACATAATACATTCATGTAGATAATAATTATAGGTGATTTTGGCTCTTAAGGTACTAGGAAAAATATTTTTAACAATTTATTGTGATTTGGGGAATAATCAATTACAATTAAATAATTAAATAGACGCAAGAGGCACGTGAAATACCGAAATGACCCCTGGGAGGAACTATTAATTATCTACCCTCGAAGCGAAACAATTAATTGATAAAACAATTACAAATATGCGTTTCTATAAAACCTATCTTTCCTGAGTAATCACGGAAGCAACACATTACAAATGATTCTCGATATCCCGCAACTACATTTTTCATCAATAAATGTAATTATTCTTATCAATCCAAAATTTTTATAATAGACAATTCCTAAATAGAGATCGAATTTCACTTCCCCTTTTAAAATACGTGTTATTTTGTGTTGGCTGATATAAGAAATAGTTGTGATATTATACTTAGGTGATCATTCATAATAAATCATACTTTTTAAAGTAATGCAATCTTTTGAAAGATCGAGGAAAATAAGAGCACTTAAAACAATTTCAGTTTAATATAGATTGTTCATGTTCCATTCTTCGGGTGCAAGATCATACCGATTAGTATTTCCTTTGACTATCATTTTGATGATTTAAAAAATGGAGTACTCTTTGTCAAAAAGCATTCAATACAAAAAAAATAAGAGCTGAAATGTTTATATTCTCATAGTTCTCCATTTATAACCCTGGAAGCGGTAAGTAGATGTACTACGCTCTAAAACGGGTGGATCTGTTACAACAGCATGAAGCAGATTCTGTACAAACAAAACAGCAGCAGCTTCCGCACGACCCTTCCTCTCGAGGCGTAAAGAATGTGTGTCTGCACCTACTCATGTGTGTTAGCACGTATGCGATGCCGAGGTGTGTGCTAACGAAGCTCAGCAGCTAGCTAATTACCTCTTGTGAAAAAGCCTTCCTTATTTAGAAGTTTAGGTCCGAAATGAACGAGAAACACATTAAATTTCAATTTTCTACTCTTTGTCATGCATTTCGCACTACGTGATCAAGGTAAGAGTAATATTGAACAGATGTAATGGGTAGAGAAATCTCTAAAATTGCGATGAACCACACTGCCAGGTAACAGATTAATTATGTTATGTTGAATGAAAATGGCGTAAGTTGAGTGTGAGCGGTAGATTGGGCCCAGAAGCGAACGGGGTGGCGCAGTTGGTAGGGCATCAGCGCGCTTAGCTGAATATCCCGGGCTCGAATCTCGGTCCCGTCTCCCATTTTTATTCGCCATAAAATAATTTATATATGACAAAGGATGTAATGTCCTTGTATCTAACTTTTAAAAGGTCATTTTTAAAATTCCTTTTTCTCTCAGAAACCGAAGCAACTACGTAAGGGTTGTGATGAGGGTGAAAGTTTATGAATGATTGTTGTGAACGCAAGAGACCCGATTTGTCCACCACAAACTATAAAACATAGATTGAGTGACTAACACATTCATTAAACATGGAAAATCCAAGTTAAACTTGATATTACGAGAGGTTGGTTGTNTTTTTTTTTTTTTTTTTTTTCGAATTCTGCTATTTTTACTAAATTCCACAAACTAATTGAGATATCATCTCGGTTTTTGTAAGTTCATTGAAATATTTTTATTATTATTTTTATTTGAAATGGGTGAAAAAGGGGTAAAAACCTGACTCACTGACCAATACATTCACCAACAGAGAGAAAATTCCAGTTTTCGGATAGTTTTGGTTTCATATCATGGAGAAAGTATTTTTCGAAATCCCATTTCTATAAGGTTAAATTGGGGTGAATTACGATTTTTTTTCAATATTTGATATTACTTTATCTTACAAATGAAAAGTTTTATTGAGAAATATTTTCTGTTTTTGAAGTTAAACGTGCTAATTTTGTCTATTCTCAATAACAAGGAAAACAAAAAATCTTCAACTAGTATTTGAAGCTGCATCAATGTTTCTACGATGTGATGCAGGACAGTGTTGCAAAGCTATCCGCGTGCATCTATTGCACTGAGTTCCAATGTGAATCCATTCACTATGAGCTGCATCAAATATGAGAGAGACGCCGAGAGCTCCACCCCTCATCACGCGGCGTTATCAGTGCGCTGCGTCAGTCGCTCCGCAACCCACACCCAGCGACCGTCGCGCCACGCAGACCGATAGCGAAATTTTAATCGAACGCAACGAGGCGACGCCGCTTCTCTTGCCCCCCACCCACCTCATCACCCTCAATACCACCATCACACACGGGATTCTGATGGGATGCGGACACACCATGGACACTGTTTCCTCTGGTTCAAGTTACCAAGTCACGAGACATTGCCCCAGCGTTGTCGCTCATCACCGATTCCCGATGGAACCAGAAAATTTGTAGCGTTTCACATGAATGTTCCAGTTCATATAGCTATGACTACTGNGTATCAGTAACTCTATTACTAACTACTTCTACTAACCCCTCCACGTGGGCCAAGTTGTTGGTAAACCCAGCTAACCGGCCCACCTACTAATAATAACCTTCCACCCAATTTCTACCTCCTATAGCTCCATGTAGATAAGCTTCAATAGCACGCTACTTTTCCCATTTACAAATACAACAATATTTTTAAAAAGTCAGGAGGAAAAAAAAATTCTGAGATTGCATCTGGATATCTCTAGTGAAGGATACTTCTATGTAGTTGAAGGTTGGACGATATAACTTCCAAAATAAAAATTTATGCCATTTTTTTATATTGTAGGTTTTGTAAATGGGAAATGAGTGTTATTGAAGCTTATGTATATGGAGCGATAGAAGGTAAGAGATGGGTGATACTGGCGTTTCTTAGTTGGTGGGCCGCTTAGCTTTGTTCACCAACAATTTGGCCCAAGCGGAGGTGTTAAAAGTAGTTAGTAATGGTTAGAATTATTGATACTAGGAGGAGGATAGAAGAAGAAGGGTTCGCTTTTCACTCGTCACGGCTGTATGAACTGGGACATTGAAACGAAAAGCCACAAATGTTTTTGGCCCCACTGGGAATGGCACCCGGAGTGACTCAGTAGCGAGCAAGAATGAGCTAGTGTCCCTATTCAACGTGTTTTGAATCGTTGATTTTAATAGGAAGTACTTGAAATGAAAGAAATT
This sequence comes from Laupala kohalensis, assembly GCA_002313205.1. Classification (NCBI taxonomy): domain Eukaryota; kingdom Metazoa; phylum Arthropoda; class Insecta; order Orthoptera; family Trigonidiidae; genus Laupala; species Laupala kohalensis. The sequence continues at coordinate 50,601 of NNCF01126391.1, read as the reverse complement.
TGAAGGGACTCCCTTGTGGATCGACATTCGTAATGAAATCATACGGCTACACATATTATATAATCACTCTCGTCTGAGAAAATCACATTTCTCCAATTCTGATTCATGCTTTTCCTAGCAAATGCCAACTTATACATGCTATGTTTTTAATTGAATAGGGAGCCTATTTCTGTTATTGATAGAGACGTAGAGATTTTCAACAAACATTATACCACGTCTGAGTAAAACTACATTTGGCTGAGAGAAATAACGCTCTACTGGAACTCAACTGTTGCTACACCTCTGGTTCGTTTCCCGATGCCATTTGCGCACTGATTTTTGAAAATGGTTTATGCTACAAATGAGCTCGTAATATATGTTTAGGACCTGTAATGAACGAAACCTTAATTCATGCTCTCATATTGCTTAGGAAAATCTTAAACATACCCTGAGCAATTGGCAATGCGGCAACATTGCATTACGACAAACCTGGCAAGGTGGCTAGCAACAGAAGGAGATAAAGTTGGAACACTTCCGTAGTTCAATCTGCACTGAGCTGATACGTTTCCTAATTATTATTTATTTCATTAGTTCAACGTTTCTATTAAATAATTTTTATACATGATCTCTTAAGTTACGGTATTTTTAGTTTGTTCATTTGTGAATGAAAGTATTCAATAATATATTTCACGAGGAATTTTTTGAAGATTTTGTAATTTCAATTAACCCATGCAAAAAATATTCAATATTGAATTAAAAAGTAATCAATTCTACAAATATTTAAAGAAAACAATGATACAAAAAGCAATTCGAGAGTTTCTAATTCTGACCGAAAAGTAATTGTGATATGATAATACAACATAACATTGTTTACTAAACTCACCAAAGTACAATAAGTTAGAACTAAGTAAAAGAATACTTGATTGTAATAAAAAAATATTGAATAGGAAATGAATATGTCTTAAGTTGTCTAATTTATATTCAAAAAATATTTTCAATCAAAATACATTCATATAACATATAGATTTATCGTATTATACATTTGGAGCGCAATATTTAATACAGAAAAAAGTTATATGATTTAAACTAACAGTATACGTAGCAATGAAATAGATTTCGTCTTTGTATGACTTGCTAAGAGTAGAAATAAGGAGGATGAAAAACTACACGTCTTTATTGTACTTTGATAGTTTTAGACACTGTAGAATGAACAACAAAATTAATAACAGCCGTATTACTTTAATGATATTTAATAACCGTTAAAGGACGGGTCAAATTTACTTTTATTTTAAAAACAACGCTTTTCGTATAATTAAAAAGATCTCATAATTTAATCGCATGAAATCAAAAAGGAAGAGCGATAGGTTTTACGCAGGTTGTTTGTAGAGTTTTTCAACAAACGTTATACCTCATCTGGGTAAAAATACATTTGACTCAAAGAAATAAAGCTGCACTAACGCTACTGTCGCTACGACGCTGGTTCTCTTCCCGGTGACAATTGTCAACAGATTTTTGAAATTGTTTTATACTATACATCAGCTCGAAAGGTCTGTTTGGGAGGTGTAATGAACAAAATCTTTTGATATTTGCTTAGGAAAATCTTAAACATACGCCGAGAAATTGGCAACGTCGCACATCGAAAAATATGGAACATTGCTAGCAACTGAAGGAGATGAATTTGGAACACTTTGGAAGTTCAATCTCCATTGTGCTGATTCATATTCTAAGTTTACGATGTCTCCGTACATTTTAATACTTGTGATCAACATTTCCATAAAATAATGTCTGTATATTAAGTCGTAAATTACGGTGTTTTTAGTTTGTTCATTTGTGAACGATAGTATACAATAATGTATTTCATGACGAAATTATGTTTAGTTCTTAAAATTGAAATTACCCTGTGACTACTGTTCAGACATTTTTTGATAAGTTCTCATTAAACAAATGAGTCGAATCTTTTTAGACATTATATTGAATCATGTACTAAGTGAATCATCTCTGGAGAACACTCTCTTTGGTAAAGTTGAGTGATTTATCTTGATTGTTGACGAGCTAAGGAAATTTTCCTTTCAAGCCATAGGTTGATTCAAATATTTTGCCATATACTTGTTTTAAAAAAATATAATAGAAGAATTATTCATCATCTTATGATTCAATGTGTTAATTACAAGTTCCTTCACCGACTACATTCGAGTGGTAATCCTACGCAAGAGTTGGGTGAAGCCAGAAACTTCCTCGCCTCGTCACGAGACGTCACACCTGATCGAGTTAGCAGGATGTAACATCGATTCATCGAATCAGATTGGCAACAGCGCACTAATTTTAAAGCTATATAAACCACATGGCTTCTTCTACCAGCTCTACTACTACTCGAGATTCAGTTCTAGTACAACCACGACTACTACGATTGCCACTACAAATGAGAGGATAAACTTCTGATCTCGCCTCTCTTGTCATGCCAAACCGACATATATTTTCTCTTGTTGAACCCTTCACAATAGGGATTATTACGTTCGAACACATCGCATCGCTACTTTCATTCTCGTCGCTAAGCCGACATTTTCTCGCAAGATCGAGCCTACAATTGCACCTCAGAAGATTACTACTAATCAACTATTTCTTTGTCAACACGTCAACCATCCGGTCAACTCTACAACAGCTTCAACCAGCTGGTTTCCAGGATCTTCTCTCCGTATCATCATGTCATCTCTAGGAAATCAGTATTGTATTATTATTTCTCTTCATATCATAGCATGTCATTAAATCATTTTATTATTGTTAACAATTAACTTTCATCTCACTACCTCACCCATCATTACTTTGCATTTTTCCAATCATTATATTCTTGTGCAGGTAAGATTGAACTTGTCTGTACAACTACATTCTTCAATATTCCTTTAAGAAGAAAACAATCTACAAAAAAGTACAGACATGATGAAAATAAAGAAAACAATTCTAGCAATTCTAATTTCTATTACAATTATGCAATTTGTTGTTGTATTGAAGAGGTTACGAGAAATACGTGTGATATGATTACACCAGATCACTGTATACTGAACTCACCAAAAGTTAAGAAATTTGTAATAGCAAACTCCATTTAATAAGGATATGGAGTAGAAAGTTAATATGATTTAAATGATGTAATTTATAACCAAACAATATTTTCAATAAAAATATATTAATATAGCATCTCAAATTTTTCTTCTATTATTTTTGGAGCACAATGTTCTATACAGAAAAATGTTATATGCACTCTCTGTATGTCTAGCTACGAATTGAAATTAGGTGGGCATTTTATAAACTTTATTTAAAACACAAAACAACTTTTGTAAGATGTTTGTTGAAAAAACAACAACGATGTATCTTCTTCAAAGTACCTTTTTGGACGATAGTCTCGCGGAACACTATTTGTTTAAACTTTTCAACGCGACTTTTTTCGGTTTCCAAGTCGATAAACAAAAAAGAAGTGAGCTTTTTCCACACAGTGAACCCTATGATGAAGAGAAATGGTAATTTTTAGAATTCCAACCTACAGTTTCAGCACGTTCCTCATAACGAACAAATTATAAAAAAACCTCTTAACAATCAACTACTAATAAACATGTATTTTTCTATCGTAGAATCTTCCAATAATTACATTAACTTTATATAATTAAACAAATTTGTTATTGTTAGATTAAGATATAGTTAAATGATTTAAGTATATACTTATTGTAATTTTTAATTGTTCTATTTGTGTTTCGATTTGAAAAGCTTCGTGTAATATTCTATTTTTCAATTCCCTTTAAATACGCTAGTCTCAATCCCATCTCTCTTTCCACAAGAACATTCGAGTAGCGTAGAGACCAATATATCCTGGGATAGCGCACAACCTATAAAGCAATGAGTGATGACCAAAATATAAATATTTATAATTTATAAGAAAGTGAGTGTTTTCCTCATTAAAATGCCAAAGTTTCGACTTTTAGTCAGACTTCAAGGCTATAATTACATATATCTGGGATCTGTAACTTCACTTACAAGAAAAAGTAGTCATAAGGAAGGAACATTCTATCCATAAAATTTGACGTCGAAAACGTGTAATGAATCCAAAACCACAAAAGTATTTTGGTAACTCGATATATTTATTTTTGTGTTTATTCAGTAGGTATCATTTCTTCTTCTCTTATGAAAAAAAAACAAGACTAAGGAAAAAATATTCAAGTCAGTGAAGTTGTCGCACTAAGAAAACGTATCATTGAGATCATAGAAGTACACAGAGATGACAACAAATCAAACATTTCGAAAATATTTGTTTCTCAGGTCACTAAGAATGCGTGTAAGCAAGATATTCCGTTTTTAACACTTTAGTAAGTGCAAAATATATTGTGCTTTCAATAACGAATTACCATTATTCTAGTTTACTTCCTCTGCGCGCGTAGTAAAAGAGTGAAATGGATGTCTGATGATAAAATTGATATTGCGATCGCTCTCCAAAATTATATTTGTCTTCTAGAACTATGCATTCTAAAGTGGTTTTATTTCAAGTCATAGAACATGAAATACCTACTCATTCTTACTACATAACGAAAGTTATCTTCGAAGACCAGCATAAATCCAAGAACGAAATGTGAAATTTAAATACAATTGATGTGGTTGTTTAATTGTGTTTGCTCAGATCAAATCCACATTTAGTAACATTCATGAGTTTGAGAGCCGNTAAGGAAGGAACATTCTATCCATAAAATTTGACGTCGAAAACGTGTAATGAATCCAAAACCACAAAAGTATTTTGGTAACTCGATATATTTATTTTTGTGTTTATTCAGTAGGTATCATTTCTTCTTCTCTTATGAAAAAAAAACAAGACTAAGGAAAAAATATTCAAGTCAGTGAAGTTGTCGCACTAAGAAAACGTATCATTGAGATCATAGAAGTACACAGAGATGACAACAAATCAAACATCATTTCGAAAATATTTGTTTCTCAGGTCACTAAGAATGCGTGTAAGCAAGATATTCCGTTTTTAACACTTTATTAAGTGCAAAATATATTGTGCTTTCAATAACGAATTAATATTATTCTAGTTTACTTCCTCTGCGCGCGTAGTAAAAGAGTGAAATGGATGTCTGATGATAAAATTGATATTGCGATCGCTCTCCAAAATTATATTTGTCTTCTAGAACTATGCATTCTAAAGTGGTTTTATTTCAAGTCATAGAACATGAAATACCTACTCATTCTTACTNGAACGAAACCAATACGGACCAGCCGCCACAGACGCTCAGCTGACGACGTCCAGGTTTTATGTGCTGTCAAGCGGTGACTTTTCCTTTACATTACTTTGTATTCAATAAATCGCTGTTAAGCGAGAATTTCAACGGAATCTGTCCATGTTATTTATCTCGTGAAAGCGGAGACTTGGTTGTTAATTCAATCACATTTCCACACTGCACGACAAATATATTTATCTTCACAAATATAAACAATCATGTTGATTCGTAAAAAGTTATATAAAGAATTCTTCTGAATTGCCTCGTTTGCCCCTGCTATTGATATCAAGGAATTCTAGGCATGTTGATAGTAACGAAAGAAAGTGGAGAAAATAATGAAATTGATATCTGGGACAAAGTAAGATAATTAATAAAATGATATATTAATTGCGATGTTTTATTGTCTGATAATCTTAAATAATGTGCATGAATACAACTCAATTGTATTTACAAATCTAAATAAAAGTGATATGTTCCTTTTATTATATTTTCTGAGAACTAAAAATAAACTTTATTTGTAATTTTACTCTCTGAGCATATTGATTTATATGTTGCACAATTACAGCCATGCGTTGTATCTTGCATCAATACATTTCTTACAGAAGTAATTTGTTTATTGGTTTCAAATTATTGAAGATATCATTAGAATTGACATTTAGAGTTATTCATTCATTTTATATTTTCAATTCGTTTCTATAATGTTTGATTTCCGATTGACCTCTAAAAATAGGATAAAAGAGCTGCAAGTCATTCGAAATTACAATAACAAACAGAATAATTGGTGCCAACTACCTTAAGTTCTTTGCGCCACTGAATAAAATTCAGAGGTTATTATAATTCCTGAATGCGTATCTCACGAAATTCATACGATATCTTGCGATAGTATTCAAATCTGTGATAAAACAATATCGATTTTACAGTAAGAAGCAAATCTTTTACGGAGAAGTTTATCTTGTTTTATATTCCCTAGGACGGCGTTGTGAGACAACTTGAAATGTTATATGGAGAACAATAAAGTTATTGAAGTTAAGAACATGTAGAATATTTTGTGTTATGGAAGTCCAAGACGTGTATAATACAAATTTACAAAATATTTCTTTAAGAAAGAAAACATTTTCTCTCGTTACGATTTAATAGGGATATATTCACCAGTACTAGTCTTCTATTGGTCTGCCAAATATGGAAGCAGTTTCAAGGTTGCCTACGATTGGTCGAACGAAGGTGAGGAGCTTTTTNATGTGTATAAGAGACAGGGAGTGGCGTTGCAAACCTAACAAATCCAAACGGCTAAGAGCGCGGGACTTAGAATATTTTTGTGGGCCCCTTTAAGATTCCAGGAGTATACCTAATAAATATGTTCTCGAATTTATAACTGGTCATGGGATTTTTAATTTTATTTAAAAATAATGAATTTGAGGGACGATGATATATTGCCTTGTGGACGTGGACCTGAAACACCTGATCACATAATTCGACTGCATTCTGTACGGACAGGGACGAGGGAAACTCATAAAATGGCTTAAGACAAATGTGTTAAATGACTTCAAAAGAAGAGATGCGTGGATAGATACTAAAGGAAAATTCGATTTTACCTAAAGATTTTTGTCAGAAACTGGGAAGATACGGGATGCATTAAAAGAAGCTGGAAACCAATAGTAGAAAGGAAAGAAGTAGAAGAAGAATAGTTAGAAAAAGAAATTTTTGATAGATATGTTAGGAAAGATATAACACTTCTATTAGGAATAAGGTACAGGATCTGTACACGTAACTAATAAAATTAAAAGAAGTATAATGGCATTTGGGGAAAATAACGGAACTGCAAAAGCTTAATAACACACAAGTGAAAAGTCTTTATAAATTTATAAAAAGCGATCATGAATAAATTATTTATTATCAATATTTATATCAATTTAATACTAATCACAACATTATAATTGTGCGATTCAATTGTATTTTACTGTTTTTGTGACTGATTAGGCACTTTTAACACCGAGTTCGCTGAGTAGCGGAGGGAAAAGGACTATTATACTTATACAATCTTCAGTAATAAGAGGTGACTGACTGGTTCTTCATTCATGTCGCCTCCAGAGGATATAATAGTCTTACTCCGTTTCACCAGTGTCTCTTAAGGGTATACTCGGCTCGTTGATGACATTTTCTGACGAAAACTGGATATATATATTTCCCGGAATTTCCGTACGTAACATTGCAATAGAAGCATCACTAATTTTTAAAAGATTGAGTTCTCATATTGCAATATGTCGGCCAGTACAAATACATTCTTACCGAAAATAATAAACGACAAATGATGAGACAGATATCTGAAGGACATAATGTTTACGTGTGTTCCGTTTGGAGTTTTGATAGGGGTTAGATTGGCCCACCTGGTTACACAGAAATTGCCGGGTGGACCATTTTGTTCATTGGTCAAAAAATACAAAATAAAAGAGAAATTAAATTTCATGCTCGAGATATTTTAAAGACATTTATTGTCTGACGTTTTTTCCTAAAAATGATTGATATTGAACGAAGTTATTTAGAATACAGTTTAATCAAAAAATTTGCCCTGATTCAGAAAGGAAAAAATAATACACAACATGGAATTCGAACTCTTGATTAACTATGGTAGAAAGATATGTTTAAGTGAAACACTAGTGCTGAGGCGATGAAAGTGGAATTCAGGAAAATTTTAGCTGGACTACTTAGAACTTTTTTGTAGTGATCCTCATTCGTTTTGTGTGGTTTTTAATGTTCATTAAAAGACACATAACTTAATTAACAGAGATTCTCAAATGATGTCATTCTGGAAACGCGAATAATTGTCTGGAGTAGGTGTACTTTTTCATCAAGGGTCAAAGCCATCTCGTAGCAGATGTCAACTTTTATTGCAGGACCAGTTGAAACGATACTAGATATTTCAATGAACAAAATCCAGATCCACAAAATAGTTTCTTGCAAACACAGATCACACCAAAAGATTCCTCTACAACATCTTCCGACAATATGATCCAAAGTTATGTATCTATGAAAATAACTCAAGCAACAAATCGTCCAAAAACCACGGTTTTACTCGTCCGTAATAAGAAAAAAAAACCTCGTAACTCATATAATCTTACTGATTCCCAATATACATGAGTCATACCGAAATCAGAATAGAGTCGTTTAGAAATACTAAGACCCTGATCAATACGCTAAAATCTTCCTTGATGAATGCTACATAGTGATAAATTTTGTGCGATAAGAGCTTGATTGATAGTCCGTTCAAAGAGTGAGAAAACTCCAGCTCTGGTGAGTGGATAACAACAACAATAACTATAGTAAAAACTAGAATTCTACTTGTTGTCTATTAAGATTAAATATAATCGAACAATACATGTTAATGGATAAGTTATTCAAAAACACATGATGTGATGAGAAAAATTTCAAAGAATATTAACAATAAAAAACCAAAACGTAATTTGTGAGGTAACGCCATGTCCCCTGAACGCTCGCCCATCATTGATCACCGTTCCCTGGGAAAGCGGAGGGGGAAAAACAGAAATTCGATGACGCATGGAGATTATGTCCTGTCGGAGTCCTCGGTCAGCAACCGGACTGCTGCAGCGACCGTCGCTGGGGCGCCAGGGGATCGAGAGCGAACGAGCGCACGTATTTCGGTGACCACGCACCAGCGACCGCCGCAGCGGGCGATGCCGCCGACAGGGTTGGGGGAGGAGGGGAGCCACGTTGCGACCGATAATCCTACGCTTTGTGGCAGCGGCGCTGGTGTAATTCCAATCGCGCAGCCGGATCGCGGCCCGCGGCGCTTCGGCGACCTCGTCACTGCATTCCCTACCCATCGCCCTCGCGAGCCCCTCACTCGCTGTTTGATGGTGGCCCTCAGTGCTCACTATTAAGGTCCCTCATTTTCCGGATCCGATGCTGTTGCTCTTTATTCGTCACCCACGACGCCTTTGCCAGTCCTACTGTATAATTAATGGAGGTGCTACAGTCAACGGCCCCTTCCGGTGGCTCAGGGGTTAACATGTTTGCACTCCGGGTTCAAATACCGGCGGGGACAGAAATTGTTTTTAGCATTTCATACCGATGTCCCAGTTCACATGGCTTTGACTACTGAGAAGCGAGCCCTTCTTCTATCCTACTACTCCTACTAACACCTCCATGTGGGTCAAATTGTTGGTAAACCCAGAGAAACGGCTCCTACTTACTATCGGTCCATGTAGATAAGCTTCAATTTCACGCTACATTTCCCATTTACAAATACTACATTAAAAAAAACAGTCAACGATGCATCACCTGGAGGCTCAGTTTACTAGCGTCATTTCAGGTATTTCGTATCACCATACTTGAAATAATCACCATCCATTCCTTTCTTACCCTCTAATATCCTTCTCCTCATTTGCCTCTCCCTCGTCCCATCGTACGGAAGCACGAGTTGATTTTTCGAGGTCGTACGCAAAGTCTTATTCTATAGGTATCCTCCATCTCTTCCGAAAGTTGTCGTGTCGTGGTAACGTTTTTCTTCCCAACATGAAGAAAGAGAATTGGTTCTAGTGATGCTTCCAGTAGTAGTTTTCCTACAGCGCTCCTGTTTAATGTCTGTTTGATACGAGGTGACCCAATTTCTCCTTCAAAAAAATTCTTCTCTTCAATATGATTCTCAATCGTCTAAACCTCGCCTCATCAACACATAAAACAAACAATTTTTTTAATTTTTAAATTTAAAAATCTATTGAATCTTGAATAATGTGTTATTCGCTGATTTTATTAAATAATTTTATATTAATTTACTTCTGTGGCTATTCTATAGAGTAATAAAACTAATATTTCATAAAACGACCAATTATAGTAGACTGACTTATTACATATTTATGCACTTTACATGGTTAAAAATAATTTAGAAATAGTTAAGACATTAAAAATACACGATGTTCGATACTGGTTGATAAAATATTTTCAGATTGATAGTAAAATATTTTTAAAATACATCTCAGCTCACGTCTTAATGGAAAGTAGAGAAATATAGAGGGAACGAAATATGGAAGGGAACATCAAAGAGCACCTATATCATTACAAGTGCATGGAATAAACACAAAGTATAACCAAAACATTCTCAAATTTTAAAACAATTACCCATAGATGATATATTTGCAGGACTTTGAAAGAAGAAAAAATCAAACACAAATGTATAAAACGAAAGTAATGAAATTAAGCCTCGTTAATGCTAATACACACACACAAAAAAAGCAATTTTCAATTCCCATCCTTTGTGAAAATATTCTGCTGCGAGTGGGGTTTTCGATTCATCCGTTTGTTACGTTTGAACCAGCAGCGTCGCGCCATAACGCCGAGCGCACTTTTCCACTTGAGGGCTTATCCAAAAATCCCAAAGTAATTACAAAGTAATGTAATTTGAAGCGTTGTATTTACTGACTCGAAAGCTGTAGGATCCCACTTCACGGTCGCATTTCGAATTCATTCCACTGTGATTGCACGGTCGCCCATAATTCTATTATTGTCCTCCTTTTGTGAAACACACTTCCCATGAAACAACAAGCAATACCGTCGCTGCAAAATACGATTCTAGAGATATTTACAAACTACGGAGCAAAGATCCAAATATTTTTCAAAGAATTTTTTATTGTTAATCATATTTTCAGCCTCCATATTTTACAAATAAGGATATCTTGCGTTTACGCCAAGTAAAACATCTTTTTTTTCTGTAATGCGGGATGTTCATGGAAGGGAGCGCGCATGGAAGCTTACTTTAACAAGTTAGATCACTGTCAGGCTAAGTATTGCTCATTGGTTGGAAGGATGAGTGTAGAGGTGAAGAAATGTAGTGAAATGGTTGTGTGTTTCGGAAAAGGATGTGTGCAGGATTGATATGAACAGAGTAATCATGTTTTAGAAACGTTAGATATAAAAATATACCAAAACGTTGGCATTAAAAAAATTGTTTCACTTGACCTGAACGCAATGTATCCTAATTTGTACAAGAATTTATTAGCTTCTCTGTTCGTGATGGAAGGTAAAATATTAACGAGAATTGAATCAGTCGATAAACAGCATGTCTTAAGATAAGTAAACTTTCGGAAAGAATTAATTGTTTCTCTTATATTACAATGAGCAAGTGCATTTAAATTTATTTACACAATAAACAGAGTGAACCACAAAGGCGTTTACACTGTTTGGACTGAAATAAATTTAAAAAAATCGTGTACTTGTTATTTTTGTTCAAGTGACAAATGTATTCAAATCATTACTAATTAAGTTCTAATATTGAAGATGTTTAAAATGTCCTCCACTAGCAGAAATATCGTGTCTCCATTGCTGTGAAACAGTCCACAAACATGTGATTTGGTTCCACAGAAATGGTTTTACAGGCCGTAACAATTGTCTCTCTCCATGGCATTCAGCACACGTGATTTTGTGGCATAGACAGTGTTTTTCAGAGCACCAAATTCTGCCCACCATCGAAGACCCTACAGTTCTTTTTTTCTCACATTTCAAAAAAAAAACCCTTACACACTTCCGTCGCTCTAAGAAGAGGTTCCCAAACATCTTGTCAATTAATTAGATAAACAAATAAATGGCAACAAGCACTCATCATCACAGCTCTAGATACAAAAACCGCCATCTGGTTATCTGTAATATTTTCTTTTTCGTTAACAATCAAACAGTGTAAACAGACTATCCGGGTTCAATTCCGGGGACAGAAAAAATTTGTAACTCTTCACTTCAATGACCCAGTTCATATCGTTTAGACTATTGAAAAGCGAACCCTCCTTCCTCTATCCACCTCCTGCTAGTACCAATAACTCTTATTACTAACAACTTCTACAGACCCTTCCACGTGGGGCAAGTTGTTACGCGGCGCACGCAACTCGTACCTCCTATCGCTCCATATAGATAAGCTTCAATAGCACTTAGCTACATTCCCCATTTAGTAATACTACAGACAAAATTCGTATTTGAGGTGTTTGCATGTCTGGAAAGTCAGGATATAATCGCTAAAATTTGACAAAAGATGTTGTTTTTTTTCAACTCTTATGATTTTTAAACACTATACTCAGAATAATCTATAGTTCGATAATAACTTGTACATGTAATTTTTTGCTTAAAATTACAAACATATTGACATTCTATTAGTATTATAACTCGCAGCTAACTTTTTATCTTATCTACGAACTTATGCTGAATTTTTTTGAATCCGCCTCTGTCTGAGGGCCCTTGATCAGAATTGATGGGATGGTCCCGTGCTTGTCTCCGGAGAGTAAATTAGTTTATTATCCTCCACGTGGTCATACGCAGTTTGTAACGGCTTTTTTGACAATAAAGTTTATTCATTTATTTATTTAACAAAATATTTTTATGTTAATCTGTTGGTGAATTAGTTACAGAGGTGAGACGAAGTAAAAACGTGTATGTCTCGGTATCGTGACTTCATCTCGACGGATTCAGTTATCTAGTGGCAAGGATAATAGATAAGATATTATGTCTCTCACACTGATAGTGACGTGGAAAAAAATAGAGTAAATTAATAATAAATTTATTTTCAAAAAAGCAGTACAAACTGCGCATGACCACGTGGAGGACAATAAACTAATTTACTCTCCGGAGACAAGCAAGGGACCATCCCATCAATTCCGATCAAGGGTTCATGGGCAGTGACGGATTTAATATTTACAAAATAAATTATATAATAAATATCTACTGTTATCAATTTATTATTTTAAAAAATTGTAGATATTAGTACAGTAAAAATTCGAGATTAATAAAACAAAAGTATTAATGACACTCCCACCCAAGGAAAATCCGCCACTACCCGGAGGAAAACCGGAGTACAACCCAGGTCGGGATGTGGTTACAGAGATAATGTACACAACCAATGTGCCAAGAAATAAACTATTAATAAACAAAGGGAGCAAAATCAACATGCATGAAAAAGGAATTTAATCTATATCTAGAGTACAATAACAATGGCGTGAGATTATTCTTGCGCGTATAATGGCGTATTATTATTCTAGTTTTCAAGAGTTTCACTCTACCTTCATATGTTCTGCGAAACATTCAAAAGAGGAAAGAGAAAGAAAATAAAAGAATGTGGGAAGAGAGAATGAACAACACAAAGCTCGTAACTCTGTTGAACCAAGGGAAACGAGAACAGTCGACGACTCGAAATTGCAAACAATCAAACACGGAGCATCGTTCACCAAAGATCATCAACGAATGTCCTGCATCCACCTCCCCTCCCACTCATTTTGCGCTCAACTGCAAGTCTAATTTCGAAACAATGAAATTTCACTCCAACTCACTTTTTTTCCCCAGCTTCTACTGGCGAAGCTTTGATCTATAACAACAAAAATATCGCCCGGGCAATGCCAAGCAAGCGATGCATTCCCGTTCGGTGTTATCTAGTGGAGAGATATTTTGTGCAAGGGTTGGAGGTTGGGGGTGGAGGGCCACAAAGTCTGGGGGTGAGAGTAGTACAGGATCGATCTGATGGGGCCGCGGAGTGAGTGGAATTGAGGGGAAGGTATATCTCGACATGTCGAATTTGTCATAGAGCGAGAGAGAGAGATTTACTTATTAGTCAACAGGCAGAGTACCCGCACATTTGCTCATTCTTGGGCAAAAATTCCGAAAATTGTGATTAGGTAATATGTCTTAAACATGCTCCTTCTGGGTAAAATTTGTGACTAAGACATCCTTTAGAGGATTAAAAACTGTTTTCTAAACTCCCAAAAAAATCCTTGGAATTATTTGCATCGCATAGGAAATGAAGGGGGTACGATATTGTGGCATTGTGACATACGAAGATGAGGGGTAGAAAAGACATAAATATTGTGACATAATGTGAGATAAATCTCTTGACAGAACGAGTAAGAGAGAAAGATATCGGACGAGAGCTTATTATTCGAATACATGCAGAACAACTCCATGTTACCCGTTGCCCAGGATTTGAAGAGGAACTTGAAATAGTCATTACTGAGTACTTGTCCAAGGTTTAGAATTTTAGCACAATTAGCCCTTCGATGTTGGCGAGCCCTAAAGCCTCACAAAAAAAATCAATTAGCTCGTTCTTATATATTTTAAATTAATACGTTAATTTTTAAATTTCTCTACTTTCGTAGTATTAAATTTTCTCATTTGTTAATATCAAAAATTAAATATCACGACAAACCCTAAAACAAAATACACCGACTTTTCAGTGCGCTTAAATATACGTAATTAGGAATTATTTTAAAATCCAGGCAGAAAGTAAATGCAATTTATACAGAAAAAATAACAAAAGAAGCGCATAATTAAGACAGCTGAGTTTTGTTTTCATTTCACTTTTAGGTTATGAACTTGAAAATAATGTTCTTTAAGATCTTTATATAATTTTGCTTCTTTGATACGGTCACATAAAATGTAAAATAAATTTATTTTCAAAAAAGCAAAAGTTACAAACTGCGTATGACCACGTGGAGGATAATAAACTATTTTACTCTCCGGAAGCAAGCAAGGGACCATCCCATCAATTCCGATCAAGGACCCAAAGAGCAGTGGCGGATTCAAAAATTTCAGCAAAAAATTCCTAGATAAGATGAAAAGTTAGCTACGAGTTATAATACTAATAGAATATCAACGAGTTTGTAATTTAACACAAAAAATTATTTTACTTGTACAAATTATTATCGAACTATAGATTATTCTGAGTATAATGTTTACAAATCATAAGAATTGAAATAACACTAAATTCACAATTTATTGTTTCAATAAACGCGCCCCTAGACAAAAACCTAGAGAACCTGTATAAGAAATCCGCCTCTACTCGAAGGAAAATCGGAGCAAAACCCGGGTCAGGATGGAATGTCAGCATCGCGTAACGCAATTGAATTCTGGCGGTCACATTAGTAAGATTTACAGTCTTGATTCGTATCTACTGATTAGCAACCGATTTTAATTGTTAACCATTCTTTGCATTTTGCTTGCAATCGATCACTGTTTTCCGATTTCCATCCCACAGATCGAAACTGAAATGATCGAAGGATGGAATCCCGATGAGTTGGTTTATTTATAATTTATTTCTTTTGTGTCTTAATGTATGATGTGGGAGGTTCAGACCACCAGCCCGATTTTCCACTTTACCACACGATTTGGACGAAAAAAGTGGGAAGGAGAGATGTTGGGTTTCTCTTCTCTCGTGCCTAGTCTGAGAGGGTGTAGCCTGGATGCAGGGGTTGATTGGTTGTGGATGAGAGACTCTACAGGAAAGAACGTTCCGCGAGAGGGACACACTTCAGTGAGAAACTGATACTACAAAGTTAATTTTCCATTAAGGTGAATGCGGTTTTGGATGTATCAAGTCACGTTTCTCTCCCCACCCCTCTACTTTTTATCATTACATCATGAGATCCTACGCAATTCCCCATTTGTATAGGAGCAGTGATTACTCCAGCGTTCATCATGCGATGGCAAAAATACACGAAAAAGTTATTGGAAATAATTCTGAAATAAATTTGAAACATCAGATGATAATTGTATCCAACAAATAATTAAATTAAGAGTTTCTGTCACCAAACTTGTTAAAAATGATGAAATATTTATTCTTTGAAGAGTCACAGGATTATATTTATACATTGCGTATTACTGGAAACAAATCAAGTAAATTGTGCTATTAGTCAAAGAACATTAATACTTATTGATTTCTCTTTAATGAATTTAACTATATGAACACGACCTGAAAATTAGTCTCTACATGAACTGGAAGTTACGTTGCATGTTATTCTATTACACCAAAAATAAAATATATAATAATTACCTTTTTCAAATTTCAAATATTACCTTTTTTTTGCCAGAAAACTGGAAATACTTATTTCTCCCCAAACATTGTTTAACTTTTAATTACACGAAAAAAACTCCTTGGTGATGAAGTAAAAATTTACGCTGTCTCATGGAGGAAGGGAAAATGAATTTAATCGTAAATATTAAATTTTGAATTTTGTGTGCATGAAATATTGTAGAGTTTAAATAAATACCAATAAATAAAAATATGAAAAATAAATGTCTTCTTAAAAAGTTTTACTAACATCCGTATAGGAGTCCCCAATAAATCTAATACGTCATATCGCTTATGGTAGCTCAACGTTTCATAGCCCGAAATAAAACTCAGTCCAGTTCCCCTGTCCCTCTCTCCTCCTAAGTCTGTAATATTCGTTGAATGATTTATTAGGTCAGCCGCAAACCGCACTCACCTCCAGTGTCCAGTTTCATTTGATGTGAGCATACGCCCCTTGCGGGTGAGTGGGTGGCTCGCCGCGTCCAATTGTTTAGGGAAATTAATTTGGATTTTGTTTAAAATCTCATGTATTTTTGATAAAGGTGTCATTTCCATATCGTGATAGCGCGGTGCAAGCGTTGGATTTTTCGGAACAAAATGAAAAAGGGATTTTTCAATGAGGTCATGCGGTAACGGTGTGGCTTGTTGAGCTTTTTCCAAAATCCATCCCATTCAGGATTGGACTGCCCGATGTCAACGTTAGTGCTATTGCAATTTCCTAACTTCAGCGTAGCACATACCACTGCGAATTGAAAACAAAAAAGTACAATAACAAATAAATATTCATTACACAAATCTACAAAAAAGATATAATTCTGTGCTCATGATATTTATTACGTACGCATTAATCAACAAGTTCCAAATTAAGTTAGAATGAGAGTTTGGGAGTTGTTAACTTCAGCCATGATTTTTCTTGAAATACCTGCGTAGTAATGAAAAAGTTTCTCTCTTCAGTGAGTTTTTAAAGTAAAGCGAAAAAGAGTTTCCACCGATACATTGCATAAAACTATTTCAAGATACGAACTACTATTCGATACTAATGAAATGAAAACTATTGGAGTCATAAGAGTGAACATTGTCCCAATAATACAAAATAATATGAATACAACAATTACCATGTTATAACCGGGAACAATCTATCTACATATGAATGTAAGCAAATTATGTTTCGTAGATTGAAGCAAATGATGGAAAAAGGGACAGAACCAACACCAGACAATGTAGAAGAAACCTTCATAAATCTGCAATATAACAATGATACTCCAGTACATAAATAAACCACAAAACTCATTACCGATTTCAGTTCTTTACATTTACAACCTTCAACCACACAAATAGATCGTTACCGCTGCAGTTGAACATTTGACTTGATGAACGTAAAATAAACCCAGTAAACCCAAACTCGGGACCTTGAAGTACACCACGATATTTTTGCATTTTTATGATGTTAGTATGATTTTAGTTAAAAAGCTTGTAAATTTCAAGATCAAAATTGGGAAGACGAATGATAACAAAAACATCAGTTGGAGGGAAATAATACAGCACAAAAGGGAGAAAATGACATTTCGTCGTGTTTAATAATATTGCAAGTCTTTACTTCGTTTTAGAATTGTCTTAATCGATTTTTTCACCTTACGGGACAAGTACTTTTGGACAGAGTCGTGGCGTAGTGACCGAATTTTCGTTCCCTCCACCCTGCTATTAGGAAGAGCGCAGGTTCGATTCTCCACTCGGCCGTACTGCGTGAGGTTTTTATCCAAGGTTTCCTTCACCTACTCCAGATAAAGTCGGTTCGGTACCTTACATTCCCTGGCAACCCAACACCTCTCCTTCTCAATTCCTTATCCTAAACAACGTGGAAGAGCAGACATCACAAGTGAATTCGTAAAAGAGAAACAATGTAATCTGCAAGTAGAACACCTACATATTATGTGTGTCGTGGTATGGGTGGTTGGCATGGGGCAGCGCGGACAGGAAACAGCCGTCGTCGTGGCCGATTTACGCCTCCCCTCGGGCGCACTAAAGCAGAGTCATTACGCGCCTTAATGCGCCTCGAAACACAAGACGACGGAGGCAGCGGCGTACGTCGCTTTGTTTGTCTCTTCTTCCTCCTCCTCCTCTTCTTCCTCCACTTCTTTTGCACCAAACGCGAAGAGAGAGTAGAGAGCACGCATCTCTGTCTCTAGCACAGTAGTCGACCTTGGAGGGCCACAGGGGTCATTACGACAGTGGCGGTCTAGTGGTAGCGACTTCGCTGAGCGGTAGAGTACGGGTTCAAGCCCCGCTCGGTTAACTACCCC
This sequence comes from Laupala kohalensis, assembly GCA_002313205.1. Taxonomy (NCBI): domain Eukaryota; kingdom Metazoa; phylum Arthropoda; class Insecta; order Orthoptera; family Trigonidiidae; genus Laupala; species Laupala kohalensis. The sequence continues at coordinate 32,242 of NNCF01126391.1, read as the reverse complement.
AGTCATGTGACAACTTTCGGTCAGGTTAAAAATCGAACCGTGGACTCGTGCTTTGATCGCAGGGGTGCTAACCACTACACCACGTGTTCGCCTTACGTTACGTTGCGGTGTTACATAAGTTCCCAGACAGCCCAACATTCCTCCTTCCCAATTCCCTTACCCGACTAATGTTTTTGTCGAATTGCGGACCTCATGACCTGAATCTCGCCATCAGACATAGAATGGAAATGTTCCCCTGCGGGTGTTTTTAAGTACCTAAGCAGTCACTGAGTAAACCATCGTGTTTCACAAAAACTTGCGACTCTCATAATATTATTTGAAAATTCCAATTCCGTATTATTATATTATTTATAATTTAATATTAAACGTTTCATTTATTTATTAAACTGTTAGCCAATAGCTTCGACAAGATGCATGCATTGCTGCGCACTACTGTTACCGATTTTTCACACACCTAAATGAATTTAGCATGAACAAACACTTTTTACGACAAAGAAATACACGAGAACTATGATTAAAACGATTTTACAAGAATTAAATACAACAACAAAAATTTCTAGTATGTCATAATATGACTGAATTTAATCTTTAGTCCATAAACTGTTTTTTAACATATTTTTTATTTACACAACATTGTATAACTAAAAAACACTCATATTTGGGAAATCGAGTTTGCTATACATAATTCCTACAAACTCAAGGTTACAATACGCCTTGTTGATCTATTCACAGGGTTTCTTCACTCCGGAATCTGATGGATCGTATCAACATGGTAAAGCAGAGATTTTGAGGAAAATAATTTTTTTAAATTAATTTTTATAAACACACATAATGTCTTAAATTTATTCAATAAAATATTACTAATTTTAAGTGAAAAGTTGTACTATATGTAAAATAAAGCATACATTGTTGTACGTAATAAGTTGTATGTTGTATATAGGGAAACTTGTCTGAACACAACAGTGACGTGTTCCTTAAAATTTCAACTATTGGTTAGGGTGATACCTATTAATCCTTTTTATGCAAATATGTCTAGTGCAGAATTATTTGAAAGATGTTTGGGAAGTGAATGATAAATGGGATTGAAATGAAGAATGAAGATCATAAAGGAATGAAAATTAGCAGAAGTATTGACGTTTTAGCTACGGTTCAGTTAATTAAACCCCTTACATCTGTTTAATAAACCATATACGGCAAAAAGCGTAATACTTGCAACGACTATTAGTTGATGAAGATTGCATTGAAAGAAATAATATTTTTATTAAGGTTCTATGCGAATCGGAAGGTACTGGGTCCGAACCACGAGAACGCCCCTGAGCTGCAACAGCCGCTCAATCAGTGTTACACGCTAAACTAAACACATTCGTGTCGTAGCAAAATAAAGTATTGGGTTGCAAAGATGTATTCACACGCCGCGGTTTTCACATTGACGCTCACAAAGAGTTGACGATATTTCACTGTTCTGTGTACTGTTTACGGTAAAGCAATGAACAGCACTCGCATCCGATGACTATAAAGTGATGACTGCCCATTTCCCAGTAGCGTGAGCGCTACTCTGTGACATCCGGATAGGGTCAGTACGGTCGTGTACATTATTAATTAATTTATAAATAACATTAATTTCTGTAGCCCCATCCTCACCCGGGATCGGCTCCGGTTTTCCTTCGGGTAGAGGCGGACTTTTTCTAATACAGACTATGTAGTCTTTTGCCTAGGGCAGGCGATTATTGAAATATTAACTCTCGAATTTTAAATTATTTTAATAGTTACGTTTTATAAAAAAATATTTTACGAATAATCATAGTTTACAGTAATACATACTAGTGAAATAACTTCCGTGCTTTATTCAATACAAATTTGTTGGTGCTCTGTTAATATTATAACACGTACCGAACTACTTTTATCTTAGGAATGTGCTAAAATGTTAAATCCACCTCTGCCTTAGGACCCTTGATCGCAATTTATGGGATGGTCCCTATCTTGTTTCCGAAGAGTACATTAGTTCATACGGTCATACGCAGTTTGTAACCTATTTTTTGACAATAAATAATATTTTACAATTTTTGTATAATTATGATTATAAAATGATTGCAATAATTGAAATAATTATATACATTAATAAATTTAATTTTAAATTCTATTATTTTCAAATACTCTCCTCGTCTTCAAGCGAATGGTCCCCATTTGGACAGCATGGATTCTATGTAACAACAAGCACATTTTTTTACCATTATTATTATTAATTGCCGTAAAAATAATAAATTTGTTGTAGTAATAAAGTAAACAACAAATGTACAAATACAAAATGCACAACGTAAAGATGTACCTTTTAAATCAAATTAACGTCGGAGAGAGGGAACAGATTTCATTACGTGGAATGCACTAAGACATCATTCATTGAAAACAAGCGTTGCGTAAATCTAACAATCCATGAAGTACCGGCCGTAAAACATGTTTATGCACCATTAATGCCACCCGTTCGTAACTTCATACACCCCGCAAAACACTGATACTCATTCCCTTGTTTTCTTTTACTGCCTTTTACCTACGAAATCCGAGTCCGCATTTTTCCACAGAGGAATCTCCCTTGTTAACAGCTTTTACTAATTTTGAGATGCAAAACCGTAAGAAGGGTACACGAGTTTAAATTACGTCTATGTGTAGTTCACAACTAGAATACAGGTAACAATAACAATCCCTAGCTCTAAAATAAAATTTTAAAAATTTTAAGAAATAATTTCTTTTTTGTTTCAACACTACTTTTTCGTGTTTGATTAATACGAATTTGTTGGTATTCTGTTCATATTATAACACTTTATTTTTATTATCTTAGGAGCGTACTGAAATGTTAAATCCGTCTTTACCTTAGGGTCCTTGATCGAAATTGATAGGATGATCCCTTGCTTGCTTCCGGAGAGAAAATTAGATTATTGCCTTCATTCGCAGTTTGTAACTGCCTTTTTGACCGTAAATTTATGTAATAATTAACTTCAAAACTTATGGTAGCTAAGACTGTAATATTTTGTGAAGATCCCCTATTCCAGTCACAAATAAATGTTCTGTCTTAAGTATTAAGAAAAAGAATTTGAAAATTGCATGTCGAAGAGTGAAGGGGCAACACGAATTCATTGGAGTCCAACACGAATATTTCAGACTAATTTCCCAGACACTACCAACTTTATCCAATATACTTACTATGCTGTATGCTGCAGCATAAGAAACATATTAAAAATGAATAGGTGTAATTACTTTTCGCGATTCAAGTACTCTTTAAATTTATTGACGACGTTTTTAACGTAATTGTATCGGCGGATTAAGAACAAATGAAAAAATGTTGCAATAATTCGCATCACAAATTATCTTCATAGATACTGTGATCACATGTAATTGCTACCTCAATATCTGATATCACTATACTCAGGTCGCTCGTAACATATACTTGCCATCTTATTCTTGGAAAATGTAATTTCCAAGTCTGTTTGAAATATAAATAATTCTTAAAAAATCATTTTTATGTTTGTATCCAAATAAAAATAAACAAAATAAATTTGTTGACAAAAAAGCAATACAAACTGTGAATAACCCCTGTTAGTTTCATTCATTTATAACTCTATATTCACTTGAACTAACTTCTACCTGCGGAAGAAGCGATTCGAGGTTGAGATTGAGAACATCACAAATTTGCCAACGATTTGCAAAGGAATAGTGAAAGAATACCGTGACCCTCGGATTCAGTGAATGAAGGGCAGAGTAGTAGACAAACAGAGTACGTCAGTCGTCATCTCACTTTTCCTAGATCCTAGCACTGCAGCATGCTTGCAATCTCGTGTTAGCAAGCTTATTAATTACATTCTAAACATTATCACCTAACCAATTACATTCTTAAAAAATTATTCATTTATTTCATGCCATTTCGTATTTTAAAAAAAAGAAGAGTTTCTATATCACTCTCCTGACATATTTCAGGCGTAACAGAAAATCCTTCAGAAACGCGTTAAGCATAAACTCCAATCCTCCCCAGAATGACGAGAAAATCAGTCTCCCCAAATATTTACCTGCGAGGTAAAACCCTCCACTGATATTAAGCTCGCAAATCAACTTTCTCCGAACGCAACCAGAAAAAAGTCCCATTGGTCTCGCAAAATGTTTGCAGAGTGTCAAGATTATTAATACGCAATGCACGCCACTCAGCTGTCAAGAGGGGGGACGAGCGAAATGGGAATGTGAAAGGACCGCGGAGGGAGATTGGCGTAAAGGGAAAGTGGGAGGGATTTTCAACGAAAATATAAAAAAAATGGACTGAGTAGATCTCATTTCAATGACTCGTGAAAATACTTATGAAATATAGGTTCTATCCAGTGGCTATGACGGCATTGGACCTCAACATTCAACAGATGATATTGAAATTGATAAAATGTATCTTTATTTTTAACATGTTTTTGCCATTTTAAACAATTAATAAATTTGGTCACTATTTAATGAACTGTTAAACTACGCAGCCTACAAACTCGAAATTTGGCTGATATGTTCCTTTAAGGATGAAGACATCCGTTAAGAAAGAATTTTACGAAAATCGCCCCCTGACGGGGTGAAATAGGGGTGCGAGTGATTTAGGTGCGTATCCCACTATAACTCTTGAGAGCCTGGAGCAATTTAAAAGAAACTTGAGAATAAGAATAAGAAATCTTTTATTCCACGTTTATAAAACATTACAACAAAATATATGAACAAATAGAAATTACTGGTCATGTTGTAAGTATATATTCTGAAGATAGTATTTCTGGAGTTAGATAGTCAGCTTTATATCGTGGAATGTCTAGTTACAATGTATGTAGAATATTTAATATTAAAATTTCTCAGATTTCTGCGCATTTGTAATGGAGCGGTACACTTGTAAAGCAAAATAATTTATGACTTTATTTTCTTATTACATATAGACAGTACAGATAGTAAAACTATTAATGAACTTAAAAACATTAGTTTTAGTCTCTGACCTTTTGGCATGTTTTGGCATAATAGTTGTAGAAAAAATATAATGCGTTGGTTCTCGGGTAATTTAGAAATTATATTCAAACGAGTTGACATGAGTTTTACATAACACACATTATATAAAGAGACTGATGATTTTCTACCAAATTATCCAGAACACAAAATTAAATATATGAATATTAAGATTCCAAGATAAATTTACGTTAGTAATTACATTTTTACGAATTATTTTGTCTGTTGGTTAACTTATTCTAAACAAGATGATTACACGTTATCCATGCTACCATTGCTCATATCATCCTCTGACAATCTCTGCAATATTCCCCACAAAAACCGGCTGAAATTGACGGTAGCTTCTCCAACTCTCCCAGACGCCGCGCAGCCATATCGGAGAGCCACGGGTATTTGTTATGCAGATGCTACGATACGATCGAATCAAGATGTTAATCCTCGAATCCACACGCGGACAGCATCGATATCTCGAGAAAACAGCACTCGCACACAACAAACAACAGGGCGCGACTGCGTCCAATTACAAACTGTTTAATCAAGAAACAACGGAATAATCCAACGCGCGCGTAGCAATTGTTTAACAAAGCAAACACGCACCGCGTCGTTCCCCTCCCCCACTCCCACGCAGCGCAGAAAAAAAAGATTGCTATCAAATACTCATCACCGGACCTGGATTTTTTATTTACCTGTATTATTATTTTTTTCTGTTTCCACGACAGGAAATGAAGAGAAAATATTGATGTTGATCGTGCAAACACGATACGTGTAGCGCGTGTGTGATGTTTTTGGTGGTGACACAAATACGCGAGTGGGGGGAGGGGGTGATGGAGGCGGTGCGCAACTGCGAAAACAAATGAGGACGCCGGCGCGTGCGGAAGAACGCGGTGTGCGTTGACGATCCTTCGCTACCGGGGACGGTTTTTCTTATTCTACAATCGTTTGGACTGAACTATTCATACTAACATTTGTTTCTTGTGGATTTCAATTGTATGTAATACGGTGGTCGATATTTTCTTTCACAA
>NNCF01126391.1:685-26022 GCA_002313205.1 Laupala kohalensis | reverse complement strand
TATATATATATAATTTTGTCAGCAATGAGGATTACCATCATTCATCTAGAAGATGTAATTGAACAGAAAACCTATTTCGAATTTGTATGTTTTAATCCATACTCAAACGTCGCGTCAAGTTGAAACATATCTCTTCGCATTGTAGAGAATGATGTTGTCCACCATTTGTCTGGTTCTTTAGTTATTGCCTTCCCAATAGGTTCAAATTATTCTTGTGTTAATCTTACTCAAATTTTCTATGTTCATTTTTATGTTTTAAGAGTTTATTTTACTATGTGCATCATTTCTTTTGTTAATATTTTTAGTATTATGGGTCAATGACTCAATATACATGGTAAAAATTCTTGGTCTGGTATATGTTGTCTCGAAGAAGCCGCATTAAATTTGGCGATATCGTGGTAAACAAACAGTGTTATTTATGACCTAACCTCAATTTAAAAAATCCCGAACTGGTTAGTGTCTTCAAATAACGAAATAAGAAGAAAATACGTCTTCGTATGAAGAAGAAAAGTTTCGATGCTGTGTAGGATAAGAGTTAGTTCGAGCAGACGCCGGATGAGCGCTAGTGTCGGCAGTTGCTTCGAAGATACAGGCAACGAAACAACATTCCGAACAGAAGCCGTGGAGGTGGATCAGGAATCTCTGCCTCCGATCTTAATTGCAGGGGGCGGTCGCGTTGGGGGCGGCGGTGGAGACGAAGGCGGAGTTGGCTGGAGATGGACTGCCACTATGTGAGGACACGGTCGGACATGTTGCTTGTATTCGGAATGATCGAGGAAGAAGGTAGAAGTTACGAACCCTAACTATCAATTCAGTAAAATTGTGTTCAATTCGAGGAAAATTCAGAAAGTTATCAATTGTGATTTGAGATTGTTTCGTAGTTTCTTTAGTAATATAATACAATGTAATGTACAGTGACCATGAGGAAAGATATTACATTTCGAGACTATCATACTATTTGTAATACATGCAGCTCACGTTTCGTCCCGTGTGTTGGGATATCATCACAGTTACAAAAATAGTATATGATATAATACAATGTACATAGTATATTTTTTTAGCTCTGATGAGGTCCCAACACATGGAACGATACATAAACTGTATGTAATACAAATAATATAACAACAGTCTCAAAATTTATAATTTTTCCTCATGGTCACTGTACATTATATTGTATTAAAATTCTCAATTCAACTAAATTTTAGGAAATGCTGACTCGGTGGAGTAAATCGTCGTAATACCCCAAGGTTCTCGTTTCGATTCCCGAGTAAGGCGTGGATTTTAAAAACAGAGTCAATACACTTTATTTTATATACTCACTAAATCTGAACTAGTTAAATAATGATAGAAATTAGATCACTGTTAAGAAGTCCCGGTTAACTGACAACCAGTAAAATTTTGATTAAGTTAGGCTCCAAGAAATTGTCATGGCGGATGTTGTAATCTGTTCAGTGGCATAATCGATCATTTCGCCGTTTATTCCGTTCCAGTGACGAAAAGGCAATCGGTGAACCAGTTTTCTTTATGTATCGCTTGTTCTGACCCACTAAATCTAAATACGTTAAAGAAAGAACTGGTCTGACTATTGTCTGTATTGAAGTCAGCGGACAAAATGAGTTCTCTGTACTAGCGGGATAGGGAACTACTACTGCTTTACGGATGCAAAGCCGTTGCAAATCGTTTTCTATTAAAATAAGTATATTGACGAGTAAATTTATTTTTGAGTGGAGGTATATTATTAACTCTTATTCGCATAAACTAGTGGAGTGACGAAAAATATATTTTTGATGAAATTAAGGATCAGGCGTAATACGAACCAACGGACTTGTGTCCTCAATATCAACACTTTCACCAATAGACTGCTTAGGAAGAAATTATTAATAGCAACAACTATACGTGAAAGACGTGAGTAACGGTATATGTTGAAATAGAATTATATCTTCCAGGGTATAGAAATTATTTTCAACAAATTACATAAAGAACATTTCAATGATTCCCAGAAAATTCGCACTGTCAGAATAGTTTCTCGATGGAAGCCACTGTACCGCGCAGATCAGAGATTCTTAACTGCGAATCAGTGGTTTTGTACTGTTTCAGATTTAGAGAATACACTTTAATTTTGACAGTTCACTTTTTTTCCTTGCTTGTTCTTTTGTTGCAACGTGACCACTTTTCCACTTTCTCCTATTGTGAGAAGAACCCGCTTCTAGACCCTAGCCTTGTAGGTCTCCACGTATCGGGTGGTTATAATTAAAGGTACCCTGTTCAGACCTACGTAGAGCCCATTCTGGTGGAAGCATTACGTTCAAACGTGGTAAATACGTTACATGAACCATGGGGGAAAAAAATTTGCAATAAAAAATTGTTCAAATTTCGACCACCAGGTGAGAAAGGGGCGCATTAACGACAAAAAAGATTTCCCTGGTCTCCTCATTGTCCGGAATTGAATCCCAGTGACTTCTGGTAGTGGGGATTCCTGCAAGATCATGTCTATGGAGGAAACATACGGATTATTCCTGAATTGAATGAAAGCACAACACGTCATGTTTCTGCAACCGATCGAGAAACACTTCTTGCTACTATTAAACACGCTCTGAACATGTGATTGACGCATACGAATGCTTATTGAACAAATGTGTGAGTCATAAAGTTTTGTTTCAATTTTTTTTTGTCTTCTACATATGTCTATACAGGGTAACTAATAACAACTACCGGGTGTATCAGGAATAATAAATGTAATTTTACTTCAGCGTGGTTAGGGAATTGTCAAAGCGAATAACGCGCCAAGGGGCTGTCATCCACTCCCCGGAAAAGCCCCAGCGATGGCGCAGGTGGTAGTGTTGTCGCTCAGCACCAAGTCTTCTCGGGATCGATTCCTGACGGGCCAAGACAATTTGTAGCTTCTCACATTAATGTCCCAGTTCATATAGCTATGACTACTGAAAAGCAAACCTTCCTTCCTCTATCCGACTCTAACCTAGTATCAATAACTACTTCTACTGACCCCTCCGCGTGGGCCAAGTTGTTGGTAAACCCAGTTAAGCGGCCCACCTACTAACAATAACCTAAAACCCACCCAACTCCTATCGTATAAATTTACGTATAAATTTATTGTCAAAAAACAGTACAAACTGCGTATGACCACGTGGAGGACAATAAACTAATTTACTCTCCGGAAGCAAGCAAGAGACCATCCCATCAATTCCGATCAAGGGCCCTAGGGCAGAGGCGGATTCAAAAATTTCAGCAAAAGTTCCTAGATAAGATAAAAATTTAGCTGCGAGTTATAATACATATATAATGTCATATTGTTTGTAATTTAACGCAAATCTGTTTGTAAATTTACATGTGCAAGTTATTATCGAACTATAGATTATTCTGAGTATAGTGTTTAAAAATCGCTCCATGTAGATAAGCTTCAATGGCACGTTGTATTTCCCATTTACAAATACAACTCCCCGGAAGGCCGGTGCGGCGTATCTCCGTCTGTGTCGTGGACGTGTCGTCATTCCAGAAGCTCCATCGACTGAGAGCGAGAGAACGAGCGGTGGGGGCGCGTTGACGGCGATAGCGAGGATATATAATGTCTGTAAACGTCTCAGAAAACCGCCTGCACATAATGGCAAAATGACCAGAAATTCCACGAGAGGATCGGCTACTCACCCCTCCCTCCCCTTGCACTCGCAGTGGTTATCACAAACCCCCTCGGCCTGAGCTTCCAATGCAATTTGTTTGTGCTTATTTTATTCCTTTATTTTATATCGTTTGGCAAAAGGAGGTTCAGGCCATGAGACCTGCTCTTCCACCTAACCGTTTGACTTGCGAGACGGATTTGGGAAGGAGCGATGTTGGGTTGCCGGGGAATTCATGGTACCGAACCCACATGTGTCTGGAGGGAAACCCCAGCTGATAACCTCCACTAGTTCAGCCGAGCAGGGTTTGAACCCAGGCTCAGCCAATGGGATCGTAGTAGCGAAGACGCTTCCACTAGACCAACCGCTACCAAAAGACTTATGCTCCAAGTCTCAAATTTAAGATTGATTAACCTCTCTTGAATGAAAGTACTTCTCAAATTACGTAAGAACCACTCATATCCCTATCCTGGCCCGGAGTTTCATCCGATTTTCGAGTAGAGGTGGATTTCAAATTTAGATCTTGGGCACGAAAAAATTCATTAAATTATTTTCATTCTGAGAACAGTCATTTGTAAAAGTCACGTCCTTTCCACAAATCTTTTTTCGGAAATCAATACTACCAATTCACACGAAGGTTTTTCTATTATCTCTTATTAGTTCAGTATTCTTCTTCTTACCGTCCCTCAAAAATAAGTGTCACTCGCATGGTTTACAACGAATTGTCACAATTGGTATATTTTTATGAATTTCCAAATACCAAGAAATAACTCTGCACATCAACTTGAAAGAACTCGTAGGATATTCTCTCTTTCTACATTCTACACGTTCTCTATGCCGCAAAAGACATAAAAATACGACAAGAACATCGCAAGTTCTTCTAAATTGGCACTGAAGTCCGAGCTAAGTACTAAATCACGGAAGATGCTCTCTAAACTGAGTTACGTAATTACTTAAAGAACAGAAGGAGTTTGAAATATAATCAAGTCTTGTTTAATTGAAAGCTCTTTAGAAAAGTAATTATTTCACAGAAGCTATAAAATTTCATGTCGATGTATTTAAAACATCAAATGTAAGTAAAAAACGCGCATTCGTAAATCAAAACATTACAAAGGTAAACGACAGTATATGTAGCTGCAATAACTTGGAAGAACTGCATTCATTGTCTTCTCGCTCCATTTGTCGTTTCTCGCTCGTACTGCGGAGTTGCGTTCCTTCTCCACATCCCAGCTACCGACGAGGTAACTACCAATCCTCATTGTGTGATGTTTCCAAGATATGATCATTAACCCCAACCATTTTAAACTTCAACAACAAAAAACATCACATGAAATATCTTCATAATATAATAATATTTATTTTACCTTAAGAAGAAAAGAATATCATTTACAAACATACATAAAAAATACAAATATGTATTGTGGTAAAATTAGGTACCCTTGAGGAAATCATGTTTTCGGAGTTGCCTTCATCTCTTTTGTGTAAGTTACATAAAGTTAAAAATAAAATAAATACAATTCATTATTGGGAGACTGTGACACCTTTCCTTACACAAAGCATTGAAATAATCAGCAATATGAGTATATCATACATATATTTTTTGGAGTACCAATAAACACCATGATAAGAAAAAAGAAATTGTTAATTGATTACTACTTTCATGCAAACCATTCAACAATCATTTTATTTTTGAAGACAGATGCACTCTGACAGAATTTAACTTGCCCAGGCAATTTATAAAATAGTTTTGGGACAACATATGAGCAGAATCTCGTAAAACACTCAAAAAATGTGTTTGTTTAGGCAACAATAAATTTCCCTCATTTACTTATTTACTTCTTACCTTTCCATAAAGAAGTTCCTTTACTCTACTGCGCATAAAAGTATACATGGCGTAAGAGTAAAATCTTTTTATAAATTAATCAGACTGTATACCTTACTACGAGGACCATCTTCTACGAATTCATCTCATCTCTTGTATTCTTACGTTTGTGTTTCAATCGCATTTTGTCTGTGAAAGCCAATGGATATTAGTGTATCTACACTATTATTATTATTATCACAAATCATAACTAGAGAAATTTACAGTAATTACTGTGATATTTCAGGAAGTGATTGTTTTGACAAAAGGTGAGATTTAATTTTAGATTTAAATGTTCTCTGGGATGTGCAACTTTATTAATTTATGGGAATTTTATTATTTTATGTAGTTTACAGTAAAATACGTGTTGTAATGTGTAAATCTATGTTAGGGAATGAAAAATGTGGTGGACTTCTCGAATTCTTAATAATCATTTTTGTGTATTTTTCTTTCTGCCTGAACACTTTCCGGAAGAAATAATATTGTTTGAAAAAGTCCTCGAGAACCGACGTAGCATCTCACTCATTTCGACTGAGCAAAGAACGAACCCCGAGATCTCCGGCTCCACAGAACACAAAGTGCGAAGGCATTACTATTACGCTACCGTAGTGGTTTCGTTACAGCAGCCACCCCCCATTCAACACGAGCGTCCGGTTGACCCCGGTCCAACTATTTCTCCCCGCCCCCGCTCCTCTGGAACAACCGCCGCCGCCGCCGCGACTCGTGCAACGGCGAGCGCGAGGCAATCAGCAGCAGCCACTAATTAATCGGCGAGGCTTCTTACTTGGAATTGCGGCGAGCGCTAGAAGGAAGGAAGGAGCGCGAGACGAAGCGCGCACGTGGCAGCAGCTGCTACAGCGGCGGAGGCGGTTGCGAGGAGAGTGGCTGCCGGCGGCGGCAGATAACAACCTCCGGAGGCGGTGGTAGTAACGGCGGCGGCGGCGGCGGCGGCAGCTGCAGGAGGCCAGGGGGCGGCGCCCCGCACGACCAGCGAAGAGCCAGCGGAGGTCAACGAGACGGTAACGACGACACGGGATTTGGATACGGTGCCATAGTTTGAGGAACTCACAATCACCCGATATTCCTGTAGCTACGAAGACAAGAGTGACGACGCAATAATAAAGTGAAGGAAAACGGCAAAAATTGCGATTCGTGACGGAGAGATAAATGTTTGATACGTGACATTAAAATTTTTTTAAAAAATCTTGTAGAACGCGTTTCTGATGTTCGCTTCAGATCCGCGATCGCCGACCTTTCGGACCTAAAGGGCCATTAAATAAGTGATTTTTTTTTCAAGGATGAATATGTTTAGTCAAGTAAAAGCCAATGAAATATCAAGTTTTAAAAACATGAAATGCTTCTGTTTAATGTAACAAAACTAAGTGCAATTTAAAGAAAACAAAAATACTATATTACTTACGAAATACATTTATTAAATTGATGCAAAAATGTTAAGAAATTTTTATGTGTATCTTGTCCAAGATGTTGATCTCGTTCAACTACATATGCGACATTGGTTATACAAGAAAATTGTCGTTCTTCATTTTTTACTATATCGATACCAGTTTCTCAAGTATGATTTGAAGATATATTTACTACTCTATTATGCCACATCATACTCGTTAAAAAATGGTAATTAACATCCTGAGTTTTCTCCTGATAACCGTAACTTTCTCGCGGTTCGCCATTAATCCGCGGATCACCACTGGAGAACACTTTTAGCACCAAAAATTCCAATCACAAACTTGCAAAACGTGTCTTTGCTTACTTCAGATCGTTTCTCGTTGTAGTCGCCTGACTATTTATCCAAAAATGAAGTACATAATATTTCGATGACTCCAAGCAAATTACTTACAAATTCATGTGATGCTACCAAATGCTCTTCAAACAATGGTCTACCAGTTAGAAAATACATTTTTCATGAAGAAGGATAAATGGAAACAGTACAGGAATAGACAGTCTACAAAGTATGAAGCCAGATAATATTTATAAAAAATATGCGTTGTATCAAATCAACTTTTACAAACCATTTATAGACAAATAACATAAGTGCAGAGACAATGTTTTTTTCAGGACCATATAATGGATTGGTAAAATATCAGGATGTTAGACAGGGAAAGCAGTAATTACAAAAGGTGCATGTCGAAAATGATAGATACTCAAATACCAATAGAGATTTGAAACTATGTGGGGAAACAGATAAATTATCCGGTATTTATTTCCCAAAATTGTGATAATATTGAACATGGTTTCCAGCATCTTGTTTAATTGTTAATATTTTTTCTGTTGCTGAATGTTACGTAATTTCATTCGTGACATATTACTAAGATACTGCACGATTTACTCGTATATATCATGACGAAGGCCATAATCCTGTCAAAAACATTATGATTGAAATATAGTTATTAGACTAAAATAGGTTGTAAAAGTGTATTATAAATAAACTTTATTGTCAAAAAAGCCGTTACAAACTGCGTATGACCACGTGGAGGACAATAAACTAATTTATTTAATTATATAATAATATACTGGAGATAGACGGAAATAACGTTCCTAAAGTATCATATCCGCTTCCGTATATAATAATGTAAACCTTCTTATAGTTTCTTTTAATTTTTCCAAATAAAACGTCATTTTTAATGATTTCTGTTCGCTTCAAACTTCAACTGGATCCTGAAGTACGCCACACGTCGAGTGTTCGAATTAAAGGGGGGGATCCAGGTAACTTACCCCCTTCGGACTTTTTCTCAAACTTTTCTAAATCTTATATTTATTCCGGAGCAGGGAAAAATTATTCCATCTCACGTGATTGTCGATGATAATTATAATTATTAATCACTAATTTCAACTGATGTGCCAACAATGTTTGATGGAGTGTAATGTACATCATTATAAAAGGCACTCCAAAACTTTTTATAATGAGATAAATGAGATAAGTTTATAATAGGTCAATATACACGGTGCATATTGCCGTGTATCAGAATTAAATACAAAGTTACAAAAACTTGTCCTTTTAAATTCCCCCCTCCCCCTTAATATAATGACAATTTTATAAATTACTGTATATGAAGAGGTAAGCTTCACAAGACGCCCCCTGCCCGCTTTACATTCTCCTTAATTCGAACAGAATCCCTCTGGTAGTGTAGGTAGTAGCGTCCTTGCTCTTCTTCAAGTATCCCGGGTTCAATGCTCGGTGCGGCCAGAAAAATTTGTAGCTTTTCACAAGAATGTCCTGGTATCAATAACTCTAACAATTACTAACAACTGCTACTAACCCCTCCACGTGGACCAAGTTATTTGTAAACCTACATTCTAACTAATAGCCTACCACCCAATTTCGTTCCATGTAGATAAGATTCAATAGCACGCTACATTTCCCATTTACAAATACTACAGAAAATAAATAAAAAAATTCGAACAGTAGATACGTAATAAATGACAGTGTTTGAAAAAATGAGTTTCGAGAACAGTTGCCCGTCGCGAGCGTCTCTTGAAGACACCGCGTGAGTGCGTTGCGCTCCGTTGTCGGGATGGCTGCTGCGGCTGCATGTGTGAAGGCCAACGAAGAACGGTGATTGGTGGAGGTGTAACGCCACGGAGGCGGGCGGGGCCTGCGCGCCATCGCACCTCGCGCCTCCACCCCACCCACACATCCACTCATTCACAATCGGATGCTTTCGACAACAGGCAATACGAATGTTCAGCATGTAACTATGCCAAAAACGATCAAATATGGCTACATAACACAAATTGCCAACTTCTACGAATTTAATTGGTATTCGAATAAATATTGTTGGTAGTCACAAAAGCGTCTAACTGTAAAGAAATATAAGTTAATACCACAACAAATAAATATTCGTTCGACACGCACGACGCAGAAAAAAACCGAATAGCGCTAAACGAGGAAGTGCATTGAAGTGATGTCCAAGGTTGGCGATGGATTTAAGTTTTGAGGTATTCGAATGTTCTGCCAACATAACGCGAGGTACAAATACTCTTATAGACGATGCCGAAGTAAAAGTGTTGGCTTCTAAGAGCACAAGCTCTGTACCAACATCAGGCTAGTTAGACTGACAATAAATAAAGAGATATTCTGTGAAGAGAAGTTTGAAGACAAAGTAATTTACTGCTACTACTTTACAATAAACTAAAAAATACAGAATGTTCCCGTTCATGTTTCTTTTTTCTTAGGTCACATTTTCTCGAGACGAAGTAACGGGACTTTATATTGTTGTATTTGTAAATGGGAAATGTAGCGTGCTATTGGAGCTTATGTACATGGAGCGATAGGAGTTAGGAGGGTAGAATGGTATTAGTATAGGTGGGCCACTTAGCTGGGTTTACCAACAACTTGGCCCACATGGAGGGGTTAGTAGAAGTAGTTAGTAATAGTTAGAGTTATTGATACTAGGAGGAGCTGAATAGAGGAAGGAGGTTTGTTTTTCAGTAGTCAGAGCTATATGAACTTGGACGTTAATGTGAAAAACTACAAATTTTCTGGCCCCATCGGGAATTGAACCCGGGAAGACTTTGTGACGAGCGACAACACTACTACTAAGCCACGGGTGGAGCAACGCGACTTTAAGTATAAAAAGATCCGTGCGTCATGTCACTGTAGGATCATCAAAGGGTTCAGAACCTCTCCATAACTCATCATCAAGGTTAGGATTTTTAGGTACGCATCTTTTTTTAGAAGGGAAAATTAAATTCTTCCTATTGATTCCACAGTGTAAAATTGTACCTCTAGATGAGAAAGGAAGCAGATTTTAAAGCACTTTTTTTTCATTTAACAGTGCCCATAATCTCTTCCTTTTACTATAGTTTTTCAATAAATTCCTAGAGAGTATTTCATCATTTTTTTTTAGAAATGACGTGTCAGTTTCATTCCATTGTATAGAGTTACGAATCAATATGAAATATTTCCGTAACTTACAGTTAATATCTCCTTATCTCTCTGTGAGCATGCAAATAGATACTTTCCCTAACGCGCGTGCATCAATGGAAAATAATTGACACATTAAACAACAGAAAAATTCTTTCTCTATGTACCAAAAGAGAACTCCTCGGAAAAATGTAGAAACTTCGCAAGATCGGAGGGGAAAAATGTGACGAAATGATGTTTTGGTGCATCATCCGTCACATTTAATTTTGCTTTTAAGATTTTACTAGATATTTTTTTGTAAAAGTATCACGTCAAAAAAAATTTATTAGAGTATTAGCACAAAAAGAGTATTAGCGTATTTTATTTGAGATAAGAATTGGAGGCACATCTTACGTTAATTTTAGGATTCACAACCATTTACGTTACTGGAATCATTGAAACCAGAGTTAATACCTTTCTTTCTTTTACGTATTATGGACTCTAAAAGTGGAATGAAAATCTTTGAAATTTTGCAATTATATTTATTGAAAAGCAAACTTTTTTTATTGATATTCCTAAAACGTAGCCAAAGAGACTGCTTAGGGAATCGTACTTCCCATTCCAAAAATGAAAGATATATTTTGCATTTATAATGTTTAAAAACATTTTATCTCTACAAAATATTTTTAATTTGCTATTCGGTAACTAAAAGGTGAAATGGCTTTAAAGTTTACCTGAACTAAGATTCGGGGAAAAGTTTGGGTCCCTTGATATTATATTTTTTAATCATTATTCTCTTGGTTCAAATATATAAATTAAAATTAAAAATCTAATAATTAAAGAAATTTTAAAATTTTAATCAATTTCAGATGTTTATTATATAGAAATGAGGGAGAAAAAATATATTAATGTTGAATTAGAATATTTATGGTGAATTGTGAGTAAATCATTGAAAAGACTTTTCAAATTCCACATAATACAACGAAAATCATGTTTCTTCCACATTCCGCATGTGCAATTGTAGTTTCTTTCCCACTCTCTAGATTACAGATCCCCCGTTCCCTGAAGGAATCGTGTCTTGATTCGTATCCGCAGATGCCACCCAAGAAACATACTGAGGCCTCAACCACAATGATAGAGGACGCCACTTCCAAAGAACCGCTGCCACCAGCCACGAAATCTACAGTTTCCGCTTCGAAGCCCTTTCACCTGGTTCTTGCAATTTACGTGCGCAACACTCCTCCTCCTCCTCCTCAACAATATATAATCCAGGTCAAACTCAATTTTTTTTTATTTTATACTAAATACTAAAACATATAAAACAAATAAAACTAAGTGCCACTCAGTCACTGATTAAAATTATGAAGTACTTAAATTTGAGTTTCGACTCATCATTTTCAAAAACCATTTATTCACTCTCATATTTCGAAATTCTGTGCAATTCAAAAAATGAACTAAAATGTTAGGTTTCTGAAAAAAATTGAATTTTGAAGATTACCATGAAGTACGCAAAATTTAGATTCAAGATTTATAAACATATTATAAACATTTATAAACATATCATTTTATAAATATTTATAAACATATCATTTTATAATATGTTTAAGTTGTTTTCCGAAATTTTTAGAAGAGGATATTTTTAGGCTTTACTTCCATAAAAATGGAAAAATATCATTCAATGAACGACAAATACCCCTCCTTTAAGGAGTGATCGAGATAAAATGAACCATCTTTTTAATGTTACTAGGTTTTGGAAAATACTTTTCGATTGTGGTTATTTCTTTCTTCAGTGACAACCGAAGAATATCTTACTTTTTACTGTGTCTGTTGACACCGATATAAGATATTTAAATTTATTTTCGCAAATCTAGTCAAATTCGTTAGAAAACACCGTGGAAAAATATTAGTATAATACAAATACAATTATCCAAATTAATTGGAAATCAGACCTATTCGGATTAAGGGAAATTAAGATTATCGGATTATCTAACTAGCTCAGAAATGGAGGAAAGAGGCTAAAGAACGTGGTTTTTATTTGTGATATTGAATGTACGTGTATACATTGTTGTAGGGCTATTGAATGTTTGACATAGTAGTTTTCCTAATATATTCCCAACTTATAGAGGTTACGTTTCTCGGATTCAGGACTTTATGACCTACATAAGATTTTGTGATCTAACTAAGTCGTCCTTAATAACCTCCATATTGACATTATCTCGTCTACTGTCATAATCCAATTTAAATATTTAAAACGACATTGTAAGTATACTGAATTTTTAATGAACACTTTAATACAAATTTAGTCTACTTACAAGTTCGTACTAAATAATTAATTGAATAAGTGTTTGGTGAGGATTACAAGTGTGTAACTGGTACTTATCGTTTTTAGTGAAGAAACAAATATTTTCATTCCCGTTTGTCGGTTCGACAAGGGAAAAATCGTAGTTATGATAATGCATGGTGTGTCCTGATTTGGGAGGAGACAGCGTTCGTATGAAAAACGTATAAAGTAGCTGGATATAAAAGAACCAACATACGTAAAAGTTTGGCTAGGTTGGTTTGATGTCTCTTCTGCCTTAATGGGCCCTCGCCTCGTCCTCCTCCCTGCTCCTCACCTCACACATCGTTCCTCCCCTCTTCTCCCGTTCCATTCCCACCCCTCCCATCGGTGGGTCGATGACGGCGGCGGCGGCGGCGGCGGCGGCGGCACAAAGCGGTCGCTTCAAGACGGATGGCGCTCACTTATCATTAAGACAAGTGTTGGGCGCGGGTTTCGGCGCTGGGAACAAAGAGTGGCGGTGAGGGAAAGGACGCAGATATAAAGCATGTGCAGTGGATTGAGGGAAGATGGAGAAGGAATGGAGAAATGGTCTTCCGAGGGAGGTGGATGTGACGAAGAAACCTGAGGACAGAAGGGGATCCCGAATATAGAGAAACGGAAAATCTAAAGCTACGAAATATTTAATGCCTAATTTCTTTAATTGAAGGTAGTATCAACGATCTGGTGACTGTTTTTGAACGCTCTGATTTTTTTTCATGAAAGAATAAACTATTATTTATCAATTTGTCTAATGAAATCCAAATCAAACTTCCCAAATCAAACAGTGATACTTTTTCTTCACATATTTGTCTAATAAAATTTGGACTTTGAGAGAACAATATTTAAAAAAATCATGGCTCTTATGAATAAAGCCTCCCAAGGGACTTCTTAAATTAATTTTCATGTCATTTCTAATGGAATCGTCACACATTCACAAATTTAATATACGAGTGATCGGTACGAAATTTTTCCTGGCCTTTTCGTACAATATAGAAAGTTATTCAAAGTAAACTGTCCTCAAACTTGAAAATCCTGATCTATTACTAGAAACCATTTTTCAAATACATCATTTCAATTCAAATTCAATTGTTGCTGAATCCATTGGAACAGAAATATTAATTCAATTCACGAGCATTGCTTCAACAAGATTACAACAATACTTCTGAAAAACAATGACACAAATCTTCACAGATTTTTTATTTATTTATATTTCAACATATTGTGGTTCTACTTTTTATCACACATTACTTCGATCCTGACCATGACTCTCATTTCTTGGCAAGTATGTTAATTATTCCAATGTTGAAAGTGAACAATATTCTTTGATTTAATTTAGTTTATTTTTGATTGTGAGATAATAACGAGTTGATTCAGATATTTATGTATAGTTTATTACATTTCTATATGTAAAGTTAAATTTTTCGCAATGTGGATATATAGCTCTGATATGTTTCCAATGTTGAATGTTAATCGTTTATATACAAACACATCGTGTGAATAACGAACGCTTTATAAACAATTCAATTTCTTACTTTCAAACCTAAACCATTAGAAAAGTTCTGTCCGCTGGTGTGAGCAGAGAATTCCAAAGCGAAGCTGCAAGTGAGTAGCTGAGTAGGAAACAGACTACACGAAGGGTTCTAGTTGATGACCTGAGGTTATGACCCCGGAGGTGATCTCCTGGGGAGAAGGGCAGCTAGGGAAGGATGGGGAGCAGGAAAAGAAAGAAGGGTAGATGGAAAGATATTGAACACACGACGATGTAGGGGTGGGGGTGGTCACACGATTAACGGGTGGTTTTGTTAGTTGAGCGGTCAGTGATTTCCAGGGATTTCGAGATAGCGGTGGAGGTAGAATCTATAAAAACAATAATCATACAATTGGTAACTTCCCAGTATCTACTTGTGGAGGAGTGTTTGCATCGTCAACGGCCAGGTGAAAATTGCGACGGACCGGGACTCGAACCCGGGGTCCTGCTCTGGCTGGGTGGATGTTGGGTACAGGTTTGAAGAGTCGAGGCGGGTGGTGCAGTGGACAGCACACCTAAAGCCAGAGCAAGATGTCCCGGATTCGACTCCCGGTCCGTCGCAATTTTCACCTGGCCGTCGACGATTTGGTTATATATGTCATTTTACACAGTTCACCTACTGGTGATTGCCCTTGCTGATGGTGATGAGTGGGCGTAAGGGGAGGGGAAGGAGACGAGAAAACATATTCCGGAATTATCCGCTTTTTGGAGCAGAAATAGCTCAATACGTAACTCAGATGAAGACAGAACACTTGATAAAGGAAATAGGAAGTAGAGACACAAAAACACGCTATACACATTTCAAGGAGTATATAACAGGGATATGGGAAATTAATAATATGGGATTGAATGATATTAAAAGATGAAAACAGAAAAATAGGGAAAACTCATTCCACAGAACGCGAACATGTCAACAAAGAAAAATTACATTAATCGATATTAAGAAGAGTAATTATTGTAATGAAAGTATTGATTGTATCATGCAAAACAATGTATTATGAATAATGTCGTGAAATATCGAAAGATATATACAAAAAAAAAGTAAAATAAAATAAAGGTGAGTCTAAGAAAGTTGAAAGATTTAGGAGTGGTTATCGGCGTAAAGCTGCAATTCACAGAGCACATATCACATGTTAGAGAAAAAATACAACAAATACGATATGGATTGCTGAAAGTTGAAAATATAGGCAGATAAGGGTAGCGTGAGATTTATGGGGGGACCTTGCTGCCTGGAATTAGCTATGGAGTAACAATATGTGGAGTCCATTATGTTCATGTTTCAAAAATATTGCAGAAAATATTCAGAGAATATGTCTAGAAAGTTGGAGAAATTGTTAAGCGACAACGCCTTGGCCGGTAATGGAAGTGGTCCTTGGCGAAATGCCTCTCGACATACTCATAGCGAAAATGAAATTAAGAGCTTTAGTGAGTAAAATAGAAGCAGTACAGATAGAGAAGAAGGTGATAAGAAAAGAATGTTTAAAGTGAAAATTGTGAATCGGTTATAATACAGTTGACAGTGAGAGAAGGAAACAAGAGGTACAGAGTTTTATCAACCGTACTATCCACTTCTTCTTCTCTCGCTAATAGCTAGTAGCCATCTAACGATACATCAACATCCTTTCTCTCATTGTTTCTTATAAGTCCCAAACAGCTTCTGTTCAGACATTTTTAGATATCGTGTCATTAGACAAGTGAACAATCTGTGGATTCTATTCTCCTTCTGCCAATTGAGTGACATCTCTTGATTGTTGAGCTTCCATGAACAATTTCTTCAAATCTCACAGGTCCATTCAAAATTTCTTCCATGAACAATTTCTTCAATCTCACAGGTCCATTCAAAATTTACGCCTTTGAGTTAAAAAACAGTGGATGAAATGGTTGGACATAGTAAGACTGGTTTAATTAATTACAGACTCGTTTATTAATTATACTGGAATCTATGTGGCTGCACTTCTCCACCAGAACAATTTACAATAACTTGATATTACGTAATATTCACGCCATCGAGCCAGATGAACAATCGATACACGGTGAACCTGTGACGTCACGGGCGTCACGCTATCGATCGACCGACCGATCGATCGACCGACCAAACAATCACGCGAGTAGCGCGAGTCTTCAAAATGGCGAGCCACGACATGTGGGTACTCTCTCTCCAAAACTCATCCGAGGAGTCAACATCAAATATGTTTTATTACTCTCATCACTCGGCAAGCAAGCCGACGACTTTTCCTTCAGTTTGTACCAGACGACAGCTGGGGGAATTATTCTCAACCTGAAGATTATCTCGTGAGGGCATCGACACGCCGTTGAATCGCCACGTGATAAGCGGTCAGAAATTCAACCTCAACTGCACATCAACTCAAAATCATGAACTCGACCGAACGCCATCCGAGCTGAATCTTTGAAGGAACGGATCGTCTCACTTCATCACAGTGTATCACCTGAACTTCAGTTTTGTATTCTTTCATTACTTTCAACTTTCATGTTTCATGTCATTAAATTGTTTGTTGGGAGTCCAGGGTTTAAACGCACCTCATCTACCTTCGTCATGTTCTGTAATTTGCCTGTACATTTACGGTCCTTCGAACCCGAACCTCATCCTACATGTACTAGGAATTTCAACTAAAATTTCTGTAGAACTTCGTCGCGTTCTTCGTCAACTCTGACTCACGCCACGTAGTCACGTGTGAGCGCGCGTATTAGCCCAGCGCGTGCACAAATCCCTCGGTTCGCACGCCTTCCCCCTCCCCCTCCACCTCCCATCGCCACCGCATTCAAAGAACAAAACGACAGCGAAGACAACCTCGCATCGGAAGAAATAATAAAAAAAAGAAGAGCATCGAGGAGCTCAGTCGGGGATTCCCGGGGGCAACACCTTAACAATGGAGCGCAATAAGGACGCCCTCCGCCTCGGGCAACAGCTGACAGCAGAGAACAAGTGACAGGCGCCGGCCGCCGCTGGGAAGAGAGGGTATTTAAAACGAATGTATCACAGATGAAGCAATGGTTATTGTCTTTCGTTTTTTTTTTATTTTTTTTTTCATTTTTGGCAAAGGTGAAAATGTTTCTAACTGAAATTAATGATGAAGCAATAACAGAACAATTGTACTTTCGTGGGATGGTCCCTCGCTTGCTTCCGGAGAGTAATTTAGTTTATTCCACGTGGTCATGCTCAGTTTGCAACTGCATGTTTGGCGATTAAGTTTATTTCATTCTAGGCGTTCCAAAAGTAACTATTTGTCGGGTTTCTCCGAGAGTAGAATTTTCATATGATTCTAATTCTTTAGATTGTGTTAAGTGTATTGTTATATATTTGACCAACGGAGAAGAATATAAGAACAGTCTCGTACATAATGATTGCACTAGAGCTTTGTTTCCTAAAAAATAGTCACAAGGAGTAACTAATAATGTGCAACATTTAATTCGACGATATTCAATGAAACCAAATGTATAATTACAATTGCTGCAACACATTTGACGTAATCAAGAGTGAGTTCATATATGAAACTGTTATATTTAATGCTATTTCGAAATAGAGTTCAGTAAAGTCTCTTAGTATATACATTCTACTCATTTTTCTAACAAAATTTCTAAACTCATAATATCTGTTCGTCAGTCAAATTTTCAATCGACTTTTGAGACCCTTTACCAGGATATTTTCCTGATATTTTATATGCATACTCTCACTTCACACCTATTTATATTTAATAATTTTTATTATCAGTACTTAATTCATTATTTTTAGATAATCTTATTTGTATGTGGGAACATTATTCTGCAACGGATAAGATGGGTCACACATTTAATACACATACAAATAATATGGCTCTGCATTAATGCAATGCATGTGCGAATTGTAGAATTGACATTCCAAATGTCAATGAAACTAATTGAATTTATTCTTTCAATTTCTCTAACACTTGTATTGATAACAGATTAAAATTTTATAGCAATGCATGCAGTTTAAGTTTTTACAATAGAATAAAATTGAACTCATGAGAAATTCTTA
Source organism: Laupala kohalensis (assembly GCA_002313205.1). NCBI lineage: Eukaryota > Metazoa > Arthropoda > Insecta > Orthoptera > Trigonidiidae > Laupala > Laupala kohalensis. The sequence continues at coordinate 7,805 of NNCF01126391.1, read as the reverse complement.
AATAAGACTTAGAAAATATAATACACAAATAAGTTTGTTTTTCAAGATATATCTCGTAATGATGGTGTTTCTAGTCTGTTCTTTTGAATACAAATAGTTATGAGAAACAGCCAGTGTTTTTCTTAACTATTTGTTCATCTTATAGCCTTCTTTAATTGTTTGTTTGAATAAGTTGAGTCGAATTGGAACTGCCAGCAAAGAATATAAATTGTACAACAGAGTTCTGCATCGTAACATTTTACACATTTTCCATAGATTTTAATAGTTTGCACCTTTTTCTTCAATTATAACAACACGTATCATTTACAAAATCCGTTAAAAATGTGTTGAAAAATTATTTCTAACAACCATAGTATGATTCTTCATTATCCCTCCCTGGTTATCCCTGCGCTCCTTCATTACGGTCTAGATCCCCCACTGCGTAAGACCACGTGCAGAGAACAGAAAACAATAACTTTTTTTGCTATTCCACGAAAAGCATCAAAAGAGAATTGAGAGGGAATGAGTGTCTAGGTCTTACAATTCAACAGTTTACATTTATCAGTTTTAGATATTTATGATTTGACAAATGTTCACAATTCAATTACAATGGAGGGGAGAAGCGTTATATGATGACATGTGTACAATGACAATTCATTGGAGTGTTACAGGTAAGAATGCTAAGGTTTTTGTTGTTGGAAAGTCACCCAATTCGATCACGACGCTTTGTGATTTGATTCCATTTATATTACTCTCCAGAACACAAAAATGAGACTTATTAAGACAAGCATTCATTTCAATAATTCCACTCAATTTTAAGAGTACCTCACTTCCAAATACATTTGAAATTACTCATTTCTAAAAAGTCTTCGTTCTCATTAGACCCCAAGCGAAATCCTATTTCTGCGAACGCTGTTTGCTAAAGCTCTCCCGCCTCCCCCCTTCACCTTCTGCTCCTCTTCAAAACGCTTGTCTCGTCACGAATGTTTCTACCCCCCCTCCACCCCCACAACGACCCCCCAGCGACGCACAACGGCCGCTTCCCGCTGCGCCTTTGTCCGCGCGATGTTCATTTTTTCCTTCTTTCCTCGCACGCGTTTGTTTTGTGCTTCTCTCTTTCTTTTTTTTTTTTCATAGTTCGCTCTCCTCCCAGACCCCCAAACTCCGCATCGCTGCGTGTGTCGACGTAATGTTGGTACAACTGCCGCCATTTATTGCGCGTCTTGTTGGGTAATTAGGTCATTTGCCTACACCCGCGCGCCATCCACCATCGGCGACGCACCTGCACGAGCGACGGCGGCGCCCTGCTGCGTGACGTGGCGCCCCGCGGAACCAACTCCCTAAATGAAATGGGAAGAAGAGAATGAAAAGGAATGGGGGAGGGAGATTTCAGGAGAGGTAAGATATAACGGGAAAAAGGGAAGAATGGTGAAAAAAATGGCTGATGCGAACAGAGAGAAAGTCTCGGGGAAATTAGGATGCAAAGTGAAATGAAATGTTGGTTCGTGAATGCAGAACGAAGTTTATGAGTTCTATCTCAGAAACGTCCTGGATCATAGAACAAAAAATACGCCATGCATAGGAGAAAAGAGAGAAAACACATGAAATGCGTAGGAAGTTGTAAGAACTGCTTCCATGAAGAGATTAGGAAAACGAAAAATAAGAAAGAGATATGGCACCATTTCCACCATCTCCGTACATAGAAGTTCGTAGACAACATACGATGTGCATAAAGATGATACGTTAAATAGAAAATCGCGTATATGATAGTCCGATACATCAACCGAAATAAAATAAATGATCGGACGAGTCGATGAAAGTTGTAAGAGCTATTTTTGCTTAAATTGAGTTCGCTACATGGGTGCAGAGGCTCTACGTGATCAGTTCTATTTCGAAGTGATCAGTTCTGCCAGAACGTTTTAAATATCACTATTCCTTTTGTTAGAAAAAAGATGGTTTAGAACTTTAAGAATCTTAAAATATTTTGAAAGACTGTTTTCCTTCACATTAATAAAATAGTAAATTATTATATATTTTTATCATTTCTCTATTAAATTAGATATATGAAATACGGTATAAAAAATTGAAATCCATTTAACTCAATACTTAAGAACGTAACACCTTTATACACTGCGAAAAGCCTGGGTTCAATCTTCCGTTTGAATAATCTTCCAAGGTTTCCTTTACCCCTTACCAGTAACAGTCAAATGCTATTTCGGTACCTCAAGACACGTTGTATATTTAATAGTGAAATGAAAGGACCCAATTCATTCAATTTTGGGAAAAAAACACGAATTATAAGACAACGTTTCGACCACTGTTCCAGGTCATCAAATGTTCCATACAAGAAACAATGAAAATGAATGAAAAACTGGTGGACTCTAGTTTAAAGTACAGTAGAACCTCTTAACTCGCCACCCGTTTACTCGAAATCCTCTCCAAGACGAAGAAATTAGCCATTCCCTTTCGTTGAAGTACAAAAAACCCTAACCCTACCCGAATTATTTAGACGCTATAAGTCGAACTGAATATGATTTCCCTATGGTGTACTAACCACACATATCACGTTCTCCAAGTCGAACTACAAATCTAGGGGAGTCTATATCTCGGGAAAAAAACCAATATGTAAACTTTGCGGCCTCTGTAAATAGAAATACTTTTCGCAAGACCAAGTCCAAGCAATAGCTTCGTTGTCGTCAATAACCAATTCCAAGAAATAATTTCGTACTTTCATTGAAAGATGTAGTGATATCGAGGACAACGTATTAGTGCTTTGTTTGCAGTCGAAAATACAATTGACAAAGAATGTGTTAATTCCTTGACTCCAAAGAAAATTACAGGTTTCTTTTAAACATGTGCATATTTTCCAGTTGTTCCTTTACCATAAAATAATCTTTATACATGTAATTATGTACAACACAAATGTAAAATAAATCTCCGGAAGTCGATTTTTTTATTTTCTAATGACTTCAATAACATATGCCTCTATAAGTCAAAATTGATAATATTGAAAACTCCTTATCTGGAAGTCCTCTATAACTCGAAGCTTACAACCTTTCCCTCGAAGTTCGAGTTAAAGAGGCTCCACTGTACTATGTTAGTCAAAAATAGTGCCATTCAAATATCAGTTACATTCATAATACAATACTACATACATATACACAAAAACAAATTAATTTACTCCAACACAGTCAAAAAAGTAAACATATATTAAATTATATCCAAATCATTTAAAAAATTAAAAATCAAAAATTAAATTGTATTCTTTAGGCAATTTCTCAATCTCAATTTGGAAATTTAAATATACTTGGTGTGATGAACGATAATTTCTAAGTGATATAGTGACACTAGTTTTGACTAACATATTACTTTAAACCAGAGTCCAACGGTTTTTCATTTCTCCATCACTACTTGAGTGTAAAATCTGATGAAGCCCCGCAACTGATATCCAAACGTTATGCTGTAATTTGTGTGCGTGATTTTCTAAATACAGTGTCTGTTGAATACATAGGATCGTTTTATTTGACTATTATTAACACGCTTTAAAGACGTCATCATGATAAATTGTAACTTTATTGGTAAAGAAAAAATGTATGGATGGTAGCAACAATGAAAATTCAATTAATTACCCAAATAGTTAGGTGTTAATGTAAAATAATGCTTCTCCTATAAGGCGCGAAGGACTATCATATCCGTCCATATTACTATCGAAACGGGTTGAAATATTTCATGGCACTCTTGATATCTATCGATGAGAGTTAACTTATTGACACTCTCTATCGTCACAATTAAGGTGGGAGCAGTACTCCAAGTTAGTCAAATGATGATAATTTTATTTATTCTCCCGTTTCCCCTGCCTATCATTCCACCACAACATTCACACATAATCATTCACCCCCATTTCATTCATAATCACCGCTTCAGGGGAGGTGCGGCAGGAAGGGCATCCGGCACCCGAGTACTCCCCAGCCAAATCCAAAAACGAAGCATCATATATCCATCCCCATTCGCCGACCTTACATGACGTGGGAAAAAGGCTTAGTGAAGGAATAATTTTATTTATTCCATTTCATATTTACAATGAATATATACATAAAATTTTAGGAATAATGTCGGAGATGTATAATTGTTTTCTTTATTTTTATTCTAATTGTTATAAAACATAACAATATGAATAATAAAGATCAAGAAACACGATTTAATTTACATCTATCAGTTAAAAAAGCGAAAAATAAAATGTAAAATGTAGGAAACAGAAAACATATAGGGAAATACTGCTTTGTGATCAGAACCATTGTAGACTGGAATAACGTACCTGCAACCTGCAACACTGCAAACTCAACAAAAAGAATAATGTGTTTCCGCAACCGTCTTCTTGTTTCTTCGAAATAGGAGCACATGTGAAGTGCAGTGTAGTGCCGTGAGGTGGAGACACGGGGTATAGAAAATGCTCAGAGCTAATAGAATTGCAGTGCAGTACAGTGTAGTGTAGTGTAGTGATGTGAAGTGTGCGTGACTGTTCACAGCAATCCTGTTTTGGCGTAATTTTTATAGTTATTAATTTCTTAAAATTATATTATAGCGATTATTTTTACATTAAGGTTATAGGATGAGTAATGGTATATGCGTCTATATTGAAGCGTGCTTGTACGTATGAGTGTGTGTCTGTATCTGTTGTAAGTGAAAATGTGTTTCTGTACGTATGTGAATATACACACATATTGACCTAATTTAATTTTTTAATTTCTTAGATGTATTATCCTTTCTACTTATTGTGTACTAATTTTCTAAGTGTGTGAGAATTTTATAGATATTTCGGCGAAGATTTTTTTAAATTTCACATTATCGTATTATGTGTATTCTTATTATATCTATTATGTTTTCCATCTGCCACCGAGCATTGCTCACTTGCAGATTAATAAATTTATTATTATTATTATTACTAATATAGTGCAAATAATATTCAACAATTCTCTTGACTCGTTTGAAATGTACAAGAGCATGTAAAAATATAACGACCGAGGGTGACGATCTCATGAATTACGGATCTCACTTCGGAAAAAGTGAAATATCTTCCTTAAATATCCGGTGACCTATAGATAAAAGTGATGTAGAAAATACTACGGAAAATTGACTACAAATCAATGTAAACTTCCGACACTTTCGTGATTTAAAAATTGGTCTTATTTTGTAAATAAGTGTTTTCTCCATAAGAATGAAATTCAACATCAATTATAATGACAATTATTTCATTTAAATGGCCGGTGAAGTATGCTCTTGATGTTGAAATCTCAATAAGTACACGTCGCTCTGTTCATTTGCGCGGATTTAAGGTATTATGAGCGTCAGAGCGACTAGGTTTATGTACCCCCGCCCCCCCCAAAAAAAAAAAATGTTTAAAATGATAGTTTGAACCATTCTCTATCCAGTAGCGATGAGTTTTCATATCCTTACGGCGCGAAATTTTGAATTATTTGCATTTAAATTACTATGGGCTTCTATGGAGAAACTTTGGTGGGCACATGTTTTTCTTATATTCTGGTAAAAGTGCCATCTCTTAACAGAGACAGAAAAAACCCACTAACGGGGCATTTTCAAGAATAATCCACCAAAAACTGTGGAAAATACTGTTCTGACTGAAATGGCAGTCGCATCACGTCACTGGAGACAAAGTGATCCTTGTCAAAGAAGAAGTCAAACGACAGTCTAAATTAATTATGAAGTTTTAAAATCACTAAATAATTGTTCTCATCCAATATTTAAAAAATCAGTAGAATTAATTAATTAATAAGAACTACTATGGTGAATATTTCCAAGTTTCCTGAATAGTTGGCAACTTGACTTCAGTCAACGCGATGCACAGAATACATTAAGATATTTTAGTGATTTAATTCTACCTACACTAGTACTACCTTAATATCAAAGAACACAGTTTTAAACCAAAAATCTTGTGTTTTAGCTCTATTTTTTTAAAACCCAAAGTCTACCTGTGTGCGTTACGGCGCAAAAATAGCACTGTTGCTTCTCATAGTAGAGTTGGAGATTACGACCTGTTTTCTTTCGATATGTTTCTTCCGAATCCACTCCTCGATGATCCGAAACAACTCCTCGACGAAAGAGTGATAGGCGGAAACAAGACGAAAGCGAGCGGCGTCGGCGAAGGGTGGGAGGGGCTGTGGGTGTAGAACGCGGGGGTGGCAGCTGCTCGCGACAGGAGATCGATGCGCTCAATGGGAACACATGTTCCGCCGCCCCCAACGCTGTCAGCTCGAGCTCTGCCCCCGGAGCGACCCCGTGTTGCCCTCGTGCCCTGCCCCCACCCCCTGCTCGTGGAGGCCAGACGTCACGGGGTCGCTGGACAACAATCCTTCTCCACAAACGACCACTTGCTTTGCACTTCACGAAGGCGGCTCTCAAGTGATTTATTTAGAGGTCGCGATGCATCCGTTTAATCTGCGGTCAATTCCCTCTAAGAGACAGATTTCATTATGTAATTCACAAACTTAAAACTATAATCTGTTTCCTTTTACTTGGCTGATGAGAATCGATGCTTGGTGTCTAAATTCTCTCCGCAACCTCCTTTTCAATCATTTTGTTATAAATGAGATTGAACTATTTTTAATATTTAAAAAATCGTCTTTATTTAAGAACATCAGAAATTTGAAATTGAGTATCTCCGAATATTGAGAAAAAATTATACCAAACCCGACAATTTCAGGATTTAGTATATATAGATATACAACTTAAATTTTGCGTAGTTGTATATCTATAAATTCTTAACTTCAGTTTCAAACTAGACTAAAATTTGCTTAGTCTTCTTATAATTTTGGGCATATTCCAGATACCCTCAAATTTAAATTTTACTTATTTAAAAATGACAAATTCCCGTCTTTTTTATTAAAGTATAGTTTTTAATTACAATAAATGTCACGTTCATTAATTCAACAACAAAAATGTTTCCTACGCGAAATAAACATAAAAATATAAGTATTAATATCACTATATGCAATATTTTAAGTATTAAAATATATTAGTGCATTTCTCTGGTTTCTTGTTAACGAAACGAGGATTCATGATTCTAAATATTCTTGAAAATTAATATCAAACATTTTTTTTTCTCATTTTATTTACATTTAGGCCC
>NNCF01126389.1:539282-551317 GCA_002313205.1 Laupala kohalensis | reverse complement strand
TATATATATATATATATATATATATATATATATATATATATATATATAGGTAAATATGTAAACAAGATTTATTTGAGAATGTTGGTATGTTTCAATATGTTATTTGCCCTTCTGATAAGTATGTATTTTTTTCCATGAATTTATTTGATTCTGCCGCCGAATTTTTTGTCGTCACAGGGTTCCAGTTACCAACCAGATTCTTTTTATGTGTTAGCGGGCTTTTGCCCTAACCGTTGGTTATCCGTGGTTCCCAACGGTGCTCAATGAACGAAACAGTCATTTAAGTATATATAACAATAGCTGAGATTGAAAATTAAAATTAATATGAGAAAATAGCCAGACAGTAAAAAAATTTCTTATTATAACTTAACACTTATTAATTTTCTTTTTCCGCTACTGATGTCATTTTCCTACAAAAAAAATCGAAATAGTTTAATATTTCTATCTTTAGTTTCTGTTTCAGTTCATTGAGAGTGAATACTAGGGTATAATTTGAATTTGAATAAAAGTTAATGGAGAAATCATCTTCACTTTTTTGTAAATGTTGTCAACTTAAAGATGCAAAACAAAGATTCAGGTATATTGTAGATTCTGAAACCAAAATGCAATAAGCTGCAAACTTTTTAACTGTCTAGTAAATATTTAAAAACTTGAAATAGTCCGTGTGATGAACTAACACGGGTATGACTGATATAGACAATAAAATGCTTAGGTTAACATCCAACTTGATATTTAATACACTTTAAACATTGCCTTTACACGCTGCAATTTTCTTTCATCAACAGGGCATTTAGCACTTAAAACACTCTTGCAGCGCTGTCATGGAATGTAACACACAGTAAACTCAAAAGTTCTCTGGTTCTTTCCAACTTCTGTTTACTTAAAACTTGTCCGAGTTTCTACTCTGTACTTTTTCATAGGATCAGGCATTTTAATAAAGGTTATTTTTTAACATGGTTTCTCAGACTTGTGTGGAATTTTGAGACCAAATTTCACATTCGTCTCGATGCGCTTTCACGATGAAATTTCGTTTACGTCCTCTCATATTTCCTCGTGAAATATCGTCTAAAAGTGCGATGCGTAAAAAAAATATAAATTCCACTTAAAATACCGCACCAAACCAAAGCAGTATCCTCTATTTGTGTACGACTCACAAGAGACGGTACCGCAACCTCCAACACACAAGTGTATTGGGGTCAGTATTTCCTTCCTCGGCACAAAATTGTCAAGTCAATTCAGATACCAAACATACGATTTGGTAATCATTGCATATGCAATATACAATTTGGTTAAGAATACATAAAACACAAAAAAGAGAGATTAATTAGCCATTATTGTATTTATAATTATGCTGAAACCATATAGTTTGACTAAACATTATAAAATATAAAAACCCTTAAATATATCCTGGCCCGGGTTTTTCTCCGTTTTTTCCTTCGGGTGGAGGCGGATTTCTTATACAGGTTCTCTAGACTTTGTCTCGGGGCAAAGTGTTTATTGTAACAATAAATCGTGAATTTAGTGTTTTTTCAACTCTTATGATTTTTTAAACACTATACTCAGAATAATCTATAGTTCGATACTAACATGTACGTGTAAATTTACCAACATATTTGCGTTCAATTACAAACATATTGACATTATATATGTATTATAACTCGCAGCTAACTTTTTATCTTATCTAGGAACTTTTGCTGAATTTTTTTTGAATCTGCCTCTGCCTTAGGGCCCTTGATCGGAATCGATGGAATACGTCCCTTGCTTACTTCCGGAGAGTAAATTAGTTTATTGTCCTCCACGTGGTCATACGCAGTTTGTATTGCATTTTTTACAATAAATTTATTATTATTATTATATACTTACACGAAATCGAGGACTTAATAATCTATGTACTTCAATGGGAATTTTTTTACAGCAAATACAAAGAGAAATATATTCAATTAATCAATTTTATAAAATGAAATAAAACTAAGAGTAAAAGCGTAGGTGCAGTCTTTATCTAAAAATTAATCATGTTAAAAAATTAAAATTAAAACTAGTATTCTCAAAATAATTTTAAAAATATGATTCATCATATCAAATTATTTTTCTAATGTTAAAGTATCGCTCCTTGGCACCTCGTATCACGATTAGGACACCAGACACTTTCGTGACATCAGGTACCCATGAATAGGATGGAGTAGAGAGGAGGAAAATTATGTACCACACAGCTAAAAGACGACAACACGTCGCCAAAAATTCCCAGCACCAAATCTTTCAGATCGACTAAATCAAGAACTAAACTACAGTACAGTCCAGTACAAATTATAACCTGAGTATTTTCTTCAGTAATATGAGAATGGAAAGTTTAAATACTACGAATCCCGTTTGAAAGGTTTTCTTGTTTATGTTATATTTTTATTATGAAACCTTACATATTTACGTCATGTTTCTTTAAAGATATAAGATATTAAAAAAATTATCATCTGAGAATGTCCCAAATTATCCTGAGGTCGAGACGTTGAGTAGAGATCTGTATTGATATGTTATGTCATAATCACCAAAAAATTGTTTCCGAAAAGGTCGAAAAATTATTGAAACTTTTATAATGAATGTATGATGGTTGAAGGAAATATAAAACTTTTTTTTTGTTAAAAAAATGCAAATTTTTGTGTTGATATTATAATACATAGTTAACTTTCTTATTATCTGAGTGTGAAGTTAAAGCCGCCTCTGCGTGAGGGCCCCTTATCGGAAATGATGCGATGGTCCCTTGCTTACTTCAGGAGAGTAAATTAGTTTATTGTACTATGGTGGACATATGCAGTTTTTAATTGCTCTTTTGACAATTTATTTATTTATGTGTTGGACCTTAGACTAACATTCAGACTGCAAGGTGCTATTTTTTGCTTCCACTTCGTAATACAAACCGAGTTCCAGAAACTACTTCTGGTACGACGGTCACGCCAACTCAAGCAGTGACTGCACACTAACTGAAGTTTTACCCCCGAGAAGCGTGAGTGGATGTAATTAAATTTCGCGACTCAACGTCCACACGCCTTTCACACATGCCATTCCCTTCTCACCCCACACAAAGATTTTTAGTCTCGCTCCCACTGCTTCGATCTCTCTACGCACGAGGAAGATTCGGCCAGAAAAGTGGCGATGCTGCGTTGAAACCTCTGACGACATGGCAAAACGCGTCTTTTTGGCAGTTCATGTCCCTTGGATCCTTGCCACGGCATTGCTACGCGTAAAATGGCATGCTCGCGTCGTATATACGACGCTGGCATTTATCAAAATCCTAGAAAGCTTTACAAAATGGATCCGCAGTTGCCAAGAATTTTGCAGTTGCCCTCTCTACATTTTCATGATGCTTAGATGTTGCTATTGAGCGAATACTAAACTAACCGTGGATGATAAATGATATAATACGATAGGACTGTGGCGTATTGTAATAGGACTGTTAATATGCCTGAAAAGTCATATTTCCATTACAAATTTTATAATATGTCTGAAAAGTCATATTTTCAGTACAAACGTCATATTTCCATAACTTGTACCTGTAAATTTACAAACATATTTCCGTTAAATTACAAACATATTGACATTATATATGTATTATAACTCGCAGCTAACTTTTTATCTTATCTAGGAACTTTTGCTGAAATTTTTGAAACCGCCTCTGCCTTAGGGTCCTTGATCGGAATTGATGGAATACGTCCCTTGCTTGCTTCCGGAGAGTAAATTAGTTTATTGTCCTTTACGTGGTCATACGCTGTTTGTACGGTTTTTTGACAATAAATTTATTATTATTATTACCATGTAAGAAGTAATATAATATCTTTTTAAAACATATCACACTGTATTAAAATAAGAACTGGGAAATGCTGGAATATACTGAGATATCGAGAAAGTGAGCTCTATATCCAACGTAACAGTCTGGTCACAGGGTCTCCTAATAATAGGGTTCTTTTCAGTTCCAATTTCAAGACTTCAGATGACGTGTCGAAATTAACAGATATGAGCAAAGATCAGTATTTCAAAATTATTTTTCCTTTATTAAGGAAGTCGAATTTTAGGTAGATTCTTTATCTAGCTTTGAAATCGCAACTCCCACTTCATAGTTAGGTAAATAAAAAAATTGTCAATATTCGCTCCAAAAAGATTATTTGATCTTGAGGTTGGGACGAATTTAATATTCAGGAATTTAAACTTCAGGAATTTTACTTTAATAGGCCCAGTTGTTTTTTGATGAGCGGAAATACAAAAAGCATTATATCTTTTCGATTATTTTTTCATAAAAGAAAAATACCTCTGACAAACAAATTTGAAATGTATTTTCTTAATCGAGGTGCTAATTTAGTTAGAGTACATGGAGGAATTTGTTGTTTTGGAACGATGTCTCTTTTGTTTGGTTGAAACATATGTGTGTATGTAACGCGTTTTGTACCAAACTGAGAAAAATTATTATCGGATAAAAAGGTAAAGCTAGAAGAGATTGCGCGGGTAGCTGTACAAGTGGAGTGTCTAACTTGAAAGCGGATGTTGATTGTTTCGAGCGTCTAGGACAAATCATCGCTATTTTGTTATTTTTCCTAAGGCAAGTGATTCAGTTTTCATAACTATTTCTATAGAATATTTTCGAATCAAATGATATCTCATAAGCTACCGGTATGAAACCGACAGTAATTTCTAGAAGGGTATATGTTTAAATAAAAGGCCGCTCAATTTCTCCTATTGATAACTGAGAGTTTGCACGTACGCTACTAAGAGAGAAAAACATAAGGATGAGTGCGCTGAATATCTGGAACTATACCAAGAGAACTTGTATTCAATGTGTTACTTGTGGCAGAAGGTTGCACGAAAGCTGCTCCATGTAATTACAATGTAAAACTTACGGTGCATTGTAAATATAATGCACCATAAGTGCATCGACTATGGATGACAACTTCGGTCAGCAAACAAATGACAAAAATATAAATAAATGAAAAAAATTAACATGTCAACAATTATCAAGTAAGTAAACGTAATTTTGTAATCTTATCTGAACTTCCTTTTTTAATTTATTTTATTTTATTTTATGTTTTCTTTAGTTAAATTTCTTAAATTCTACTTAAAATTCTTTCACTTTTATAATTTTGTACTCATTAGATTAAATATTACCTCCCAATACAATAATATCTATTTACAAAAACTTTACGAGTCATTTAAGTATAATTTTTATTGTAAACAATTTAATGGTAGTTATTATTAATAACATAATTTTCTACCCATGAGCAACCCCACACCAACCCTCTAAGTAAACATGAATGAAATTGCCTTCATGGTTTTCTTACAGCTTTGTTATTAAATTAAAGCATAACAATACCTACCACCCATGAGCACAATCACACCAACCCTCTAAGTAAACATGAATGAAATTGCCTTCATGGTTTTATTACAGCTGTCGCATTAAATTAAAGCATAACGAGAAAATAGCAATGGAAATACATAAAGATGAGACAAATGAAGTACAATTATTCATGAATAGCTTAACAACAAAATTAATATTATATTTTTTATTATTCTATTGAATTGTGCGTAGAATCTCCTACCTTTACCTAATCACGTTTTGCAAAAATCAAAGGATATAAAGGATTTGCATTTTACACTTGTGTACATTTTTTCAATTGAACAAAATAAGGAATGTACCACTGCAATGTAGGCCTATTTGATTTTTGTACTTTTTAAAAATTTGTTGACACTCCATATGGTGAGTCACTAATAATAGCCATATAGTAAATATTTGGCATAATAATGCAATAAATATTATCACATTTTATCAAAATATTTTACGTTTGAGTTGAAAGAAAAAAAATTGGAAAGAAGTGCCAAAATATACATTTAAAAGAGTGTGAACATACAAAACCACTTGGGTTTGTTTTTTCTTTTGAATAAGAACATTTAAAAACAGTTTTACAAACCTTAAAATGAGGTACTATGAACCATATTTAGTGACAGTACGGGTTAAAGCACCTAGGGAATACTTGAAAGTATTTAGGAAAAATGTGTTGAAATGAATAACAAAGTATTTGCTTTCTATCTCTTCATTTACACACCAAAAGCAATAGCCTGAAAAAACAATTGTCAGCCGCACATTCCTCTCATTTTACCAAAGAACCATCTACAACAATACATCACATCTCAAAAGAAATATAACACAAAAATGACGAAGAGAGATACTCATTAGGGTAAGAATGTTTGCAGCAGAAGAACATGAATGCACTACGCCATGTAATGATTTGTCACAGTAAAAGGGTAGCAATTAGAAGTTCAAGATTTCACTCACACCGATACTGCACGTGTCCTCTGGCGAGGAGGGCAAATAGAATTCCACAGCTGCCGGTGCACAAGCTTCAATTTGTTGAAAACAAACAAACAAAGCAACGTACACACTGACGCGTCCATTAAGTAGATGGGTTTAATCACAAAGGTTCCAGGGATAATTGAGTGGAAATTACAATTCGATGGATGTTCGCGGAAACAAGTAGAAGAATTCAATAATTTCTTCCATAATATAAATAGCGCAAATAAATATTAATAACTAAAGTATTAAAATGTACCATTATATAATGATTGACTCCTTAACCAATCCTTACAATTAAATACTAGACACGTGTTTTAACTCGAACCTTGGAGCCTCTAACAACTCTGAATTATACAGACGTAAATGTACCCTCAATAACACGTCCATCGTTCTTTAAAAACACACTTTTTTGTTTCGACATAAAATAAATTTAAATCATTCTATTAAACGAAATAATCGTTTCATTTATAAGAAAAAACGAAAAGGAGAGGGATAAATGTAGGTTTATTTTTCGTACATATTTAAGTGAAAGGAGATCACCCAAAGGCAGTATTACACATGCGATGTCTTTGTCATAGATAAAAACACTGCCTTTCAAGTAGTCAGCCAATCCTCATTGCTCCTCAGAATACTTATCAATTGTTGAGAGCAATTACATCTGTCATTGATCTCCCAAAATTGCAATTCTCAGGAATCTTATACTATAGAATACTAGTATAATACTAAACTACTCTAGTATAAAAAAACATTAACCTTACAATTCTGTATGATAATTTGTTGTTGTTTTTTTCACGTAATGTAAAAGAATAAAACAAAATTTGAATCACGCGTCTCATGGAGATGGTAGCTCATCAAAGTATATGACGAGCCCTAAAGCCCCACAAAAGAAGTTCATCAAAGTAAAATGTTTTCTTCTTAATTAATGGGAACTTTGATTGTGAGGAGAATTAGACGTGGATCCATCTCAGAAAATGGAATATTGTAGAAATATTAAAATTTTGTTTTACTCGTCTGGTTTCAGGATTTGAACCTTCGCATCCGTAGATTACTATAGGGAAAAGCACTAACTTCAGCAATATGGGTCGCTAGTAAAGATAGTAAACTGTAATAACATATAGTTTTATGAAGATTCATTGTCATATCAATTGAATTTTACGCTTTTTATATAAACAAAAGCAGAGTTCCCACTTGCGATGGGGTTTGATTTTTTCATTACTCATCTTTAGTAAAACGATATAATATTATGTGAAATGCTATGACTCTATTTAAAGTTTTACATAAAATGGTGGCACCAAACAGTATCTGTTTTATTCATAATCCTTTTTGGATTCCTACTTTTTAAATTAGTAGTTTTCCTTCAATAACTAAGATGTGACAATTGTATCGTCATAATTGAAAATTATACGTTTAGGAATGATTACATTAATTATCAAAATGAATTTGTTAATACATTTACAAACATCACATACCATTATAATTGTTATAGATGTAGACGCAAAATAGTTTTCTTTTAACTTGTGACAACGTATTTGCTATTTTTGTGGGAAGATGCACTCCATCATAAACTAAGGTTCATGGAATTCATGTTTACTCCTTTCGAATTCCTCCAAAGTCTTTTATTTTCGTAGAAGCCCCACAATTTCAATAATCCTTTCCAAGTTTGAGGGGGTGAAGTGCCCTTCAAGTAATATTGGATCCCGAGTTAAGATGAATCCACCATATTAATGAATTAAACCTCACGAGGTCGAACCCACGACCTCTAATAACCTAACTTCTTCTTCAAATGCAGCACACACTACAGCTCCCATTAAACGGTTCGTAGCTTCTCGTATCAGCATCGAACAGCGCGCGACTCTGGCAGTACGATATTCATTTCGCTAATAAGATTAACAACATTAATATCCTTGCAAATTAATGCGATTAGCATCATTAATGCTCCGGGATGAATGGCATTAGTGCGACAGGAAAGCTCTTTGTCTTGCGCAGAAGCTGCGGGAAAAAAATCTGGGCTCTGGTGTCCCACACTGCGGAGGGAAATGGTACGAGTAACAGGACTTAGGCAGGACACTTCGGCGTCGGGTGGAGAGAGTGCCTTCCTTTGAGGGATTTTAGCGGCGTCGAGGGACCAAAGCTGTGTCATCTAATTGAATTCTCGCTAAGTTCTTAGATTTATAATAAATGTTAGGAATATTAGGAAGGTATTAAGCTTGTTTGAAAGACGGTACAATTGATTATGCTAATATGGAAATGTTGACCAAAAGAAAGACATCAACTAGCAGATTTGAGCTAAATGTTGCTCACAGTGGCGGCGATTACGGGGGGCGTGGAATTTATAAATTAAAAAAAAAAATTTACTGTCTAAAACATTTACACACTTTTTTAATTGGTTATTACCCAATTGTCTTTCCTTTGATTTATTTCACTATTTAAAACATGCTTAGTGGAAATATGCGAATGGTACAGCTCCCCAGACAGCATGTAGGACTCGCACAGCAGCATGTAGAAAGTGTCATGAGGAAAGTACGTCACACGATTTCCATCGACGGCCGTCTTTTGAGTCTGTCCGGTCGCTGACGACCCCCGAAGATCCTTTCTTCTGAGATCCATTGATTCATTTCGCACTTCCAGATTTTGTCTCATCAGTGAATACAGTTTCGAATCGTTTAACACATGAAGGTATTGTATTGGAATATGTTCAGCACGACTCAAATAAATAAACCGACCTATCGCCAGGGTCGTTCCTAGCCATTTTCTTGCCACTAGTAATTCAAACTTTTACCGCCCTCCTAGTGGCGTAACGTACACCCCCATAGAACCCATATATTTCTATCATCTATGAATAATTCAAAATTATTTGTAAATTGTGAAAATCAGTAGTTTAGGGTCCGGTTAAGTTTTTGTGAGTGGGGGGGGGGAAACGTTCCACCACCATCCTCCTGAATAATTAATTAGAATTGAAAATTCATGTCGTGAAATTAGGAATGCTATGTTTCGTAACTTGGAAAATGACAAAATGCAAGAAGGTTGCCTATTGGAAGGCGCAGTACAACACGAGCGATAATCCGAGAGAAAGGCCCATTCTTACTTCGGTGAGTGTATGGCCCACACTAAAGGTAAGAGAAACCTGTACATAATACGTCGATCGCGGTAAGGTTTCGTGCTTCGTAAACGGTGGAAGTCGCATCGCTACCACTATCCGTTCATCGTGTAAACATATTTGAGGGTGCAGGATGGCACATTTCCTAATTTTTTAAATGCATAAACGGAAAACTACTAGAGCGACTAACTTTAACTTTTGTGTGCTAACACACCAATGTGGGGGTAGTAGTAGTCTTTAGTAATAATAATAATACATTTATTGTCAAAAAACCAGTACAAACTGCGTCGTATGACCATGTGAGGGACAATAAACTAATTTACTTTCCGGATCAAGGAAGGGACCATTCCATCAATTCCGATCAAGGGCCCTAAGGCAGAGGCGGATTCAAAAAAAATTCGGCATAAGTTCCTAGATAAGATAAAAAGTTAGCTGCGAGTTATAATACATATATAATGTCAATATTTTTGTAATTTAACGCAAATATGTTTGTAAGAAAGAATTGATTGTAGGGGTAGTAAAAGAGGGATAGAAGGAGGAGGGTTCACTTTTCAGTAGTGACAGCTATATATGAACTGGTATATTGAAATGCTACATTTCTTTTGCTGTAGCCTCGCCGGGAATTGAAGCGGACGTAAAGCGATGACCAGCAAGCGTGCTAGTCCCTTAGCCATCGAAGGTGCAATAACCCATATGGGAATAAGAATAACAAAAGGACATTTTGTCGTCGACGTCTGGGACGCTCGGCAACGAAGTCCCGAAGGAGGCAAAACGAGTTGATTAAATAAAATGAAAAAACAAATAAAAATTAAATTTTCGAAAACTAATCAACGTTTTTGTTTTGCAAATTGTTTTTGTTTTTTTCAACTGGAAGAAATGTGATTTATTTTACAATTAATTTTATTGATTTGGGAAAATTTTACTAACTAAAATTGAATTCTAGATTTAAAAAGAAAAAAAGTAAGTAATTTAAAAAATGGAATTCAAATCCTAAGTTATGGACCATGCCGGTTAAAAATAAATCTCCGTCCCTGAGGTAAGAAATCAAACGAGGTAAAAAAAATATTAAAAAAAGACACGGAAAAATCATCCCAAGTCTAGCAAAGAAAGTCTGAGAGCGCTATTCTCGGATGACTTTCAGCAGAGATAGAAAGTTGTGAGGAAATTCCTTCAGCCACTAAAGCCATATTCCTCGCGACTTTTGCTCATTTCCTCCTCGCGCTCCTCCCACTCCAGAAACGTTTTCGCTCGGCGAACGGTCTCGGAGCTGCCATTCGCTGCACGATCCTCTCCCTCGCCATATCACACTCCAACCGCTCCCTCGCGCGCTCGCAAACACGGAGGCCAGGTGAACTTCTTCGAGGAATGCCGCCACCGGTGAAAACGACTGGTTAAGGATCATCATATGCGCAAATTCTACTACAATTAACGCCCATCATGTAATATTACTAAATAAATAATTAAAGTTTTACGACCTTTCATGGACTAACATTATGTTATATAATGGACGTTAATTGTAGCAGAATTTGCGTATTAATGTATATGTCGATTCCTTCCTAATCATTTTCAATATATATATATCACATGAAGGAACGTTTCGAATTCGTTCGAAGTCGTAGTCTGGTGATACAAATTATAACAAGAAACATAACAACAAAACAATTGAACATGATATTAAACATAAATATAAACACAGTACAAAATTATAACGTGTTTGTGTAGTTTCTGCTACTTCGAAAACATGTTTTGTGTTTATGTTTAATATCAGGTTCTATTGTCTTGTTGTCATGTTTCTTGTTATTATTTGTATCACCTGAAGACGACTTCAAACAAAATCGAAAAGCTGTGAGCTCTTTTCACAAAAAAAGATCGTAAGTTTTTCATTATTTATTTAATTAATACGCAAATGTCCCAAAATTGTTTAGTTCCTTTTCCACGTAACAGGGAGCAAACCACTTTAATAAAGTATAGTATTTTTGAGCTTTAAAATTTCCTATTATTTCATCTTTTTCTTTCCGAGATAATAGCATTTAGAAATTACATTTAAAAAAAAGGCTCATTTGACTTTTAACTTGACTCATTTATTTAAGAGGATATGACTTGACTACTTGAGTCCTAAGAAATGACGTGTTATTACCCATAATTGTTATGCTGTTCCGTTATAACATAAAAGAAATATGAAACTTGCCTTCAACTAACGAGTGCGGGTAATTTGTATCTGCCATATTATTCAGAAGAATAAAGTAGTTTTGCAAAATTATAGTTAACATCCAGAAATGTTTGTTATTCAATTTCCTGGGTGGTTGAATCACAAGGGATGACCTAGTAATGTGTTATAGGATTCATGTAAAATTGGGAGGTCAAAGGCTGCCCTAACAAAAAACAAACTTGGGGGTGGGGGGGAAGCGTAGAGTTTTTATTATCACTCGAAGGATTTATTATGGTACCAATGTATTATTCAAGTGGTACACAGTGTTGCCACCATACCCATGTAACTAGCATTTATTTCTTAAAGAATTTTTTATTAGAATTTGCTGCTGAATTCCTTTTGTGATTTGCATCTCATACCGTTCGGTACCAACTTAGCACATCCAGTGATTTTCATCTCGA
>NNCF01126389.1:509424-538596 GCA_002313205.1 Laupala kohalensis | reverse complement strand
AAAAAAACTACCAGAACATATGAGAAACTAGAAGTAAACCTACGCCCACCTCCCTGCAGTTAGGGATGAGCACATTTCATGATTACTAATTGGCGTTTTCTAAGACCAGAAAGAAAATCACAGAAATAAGGACAAAGAGAATAAGGAGGGAAACAAAAAAATCACGGAACGTCGGAAGACGGGAATGCTACGACAAACAAAAAATGTTCCATGAGTTTTATTTTAAATGACGATTAATTATTTTTTCTCCGACAGTCAGTCTGTGTGTATCTGAGCACGCCGTAGTCTGGGTTCCGTTGACATCCCTGCACGAGAGTTTGTGTTGATTCCTTTCTCCCTTTCATCATTTTCCTTCCGTGTGACGTACGCTCTCCAAAGGCTTCGCACAACGCGACAGAGGTTCTCACGACTGCGAAGTTCCTGCGACACTTCTCCGCCGCGCAAAACCACCTCCGGAGTGGCGTTTACCCCTTCCCTCCCTCTCAATTGCGTAACAAAAGAACCAACGAACGAACCAACGAACGAACCAACGAACGAACGCATCAAGGGAGCGGCCAGACGGTGTAACGAAGGCCGGAGACAAGTGCGAGTGACAGGCGCCAACGCTTTGCGGCGTCCCATCCTCCCGTTGTGATTGTGCGACCAGTCGAGAAAGTAATTTCACAACTTTTAAAACTAATTACGGCGATCTTATTTTCTGCTACACTACGCAAAACAGCTCCTCCCTCGCTGCCATTTCGCTCGGAATTCAGAGAGGGAGAGAAAGAGAGAGAGAGAGAGAGAGAGAAGAAAATTGAGATTCCGTGTAAAGAACGAAATTGGAAGATATCTTGAAGGACGAGTCTGACGTCTTCCGTGAGGTGGGAGATCCGATAAAAATGAAGTGCTGCTGCAGCGGCGGAACGGGCAACTACTCAAGAATACACGCAACCATGGATCGTTGAAGACGATAGTTTCACGATGAAAGTTAAGTGTCGTCTGCGTAGAAGACGTTCTCCCAAGCGTATGACATTGTTCTAGTGCGCTTTTACGAGCGCCACTGTCCCAGTCACGCGCCGCTGTCCCGCTGAGTCGAAGCGATGATGGAGTTAAACGCGCGCGGAAGAAGAGATTATCGCGCGACGCCCCATGGGAACACTTGGAAGCGGGATGGGGTCGTAATGTGAGATAAGGGTTCTTCAACGGCATTCAAGCAGATCCTTATGCTTGTCCTCCAATGAACATTGCTTTCAACACTCGTACGCCGTGATAGGAATCTACTCTGAGCTTCTTTATCTTGAAATGTTATGAACGTTATGTCATAGAATTAAAGCGTGGATTTATCATTAAAGAATTTCATGATTATGAATTACTATGTGGCATTCAACCGTCATCCGAGTTGACGACTTTTGGGATTTTCCTCGAATACTTATGTTAGATGCTGGAATAATCCGCAGAGTAATGCAATATATTTTGTCCTCCATTTATTCTTCTTCATGAATCTAGATGGACTCTTAATTGATGGATATCAAATGCAAGATCAGGCCAGATGGCTAGAGCCTCGCCAAGAAACAGATGTAAATTATTATTATTGCCATTATTAATTTTTGATTTACGAACAAACATGTCAATGGATGTGTTTCAGATCTTCCGGGGATTAGGTCTGGGTGAAAATGGGGTATGGTAGTGGAAGGCGAACGGGTGCTGTAGCGGTTAACAACAGTCCGATCAATGCAGAGTCTCAGGTTTGATTCCCGGTACGTTGCCATTTTCATCTGAAAGAAAGTTGTCACATCTCCACATGTAGGCTCACGGAAGAAATATATGCAAAGATCTCAAGAGTTCGGTGTGCTACTCTCTTCCAGGTTGCAACGAGCATCCCAAGAACACAGTCGGTGATCTCGGTATACAACATTATGTACTTCCCAACCTTTTAACCTCCTTGGAATCCTTGCCAGGTTGGAACATAATGATCTAGGGACTGCCCCAAGGTGCCAACGATGAGCGGTATTATTTCTGTTTTAACCTTCCAAACTTGACATCAATTTCCATTGACAAGCTCTTATATTTTAATTTCTTCACAGCACTTTTAAGAACCATGTTTCCTGTCACACGGGATACTAACATCAATATTGTAGCAAAACTTTTTCTCTAGATCCTTCATTACTATACCTGGTTAGTTAGCAGTAACAGTTCTATCTGTACGTTCTGTTGGTCATAAAATAACGTAAAGTGATCTTGACACGTGACTGGTAATAGTGAATGTTCATATGATTTATTACAGGTTCATTATCTTTATTACAAAACTTTAATTGAATTTGGTTTACCACGGTAATCCAATACTAATAAAAATCAAGTCAATTATCAATCAGTTGCAACATACCTCCAGGAAATAGCTAACAGAAATCCTGTACGATTAAAGTTTAACTATTTAACTAATATTCTAGTTAAATACTATATACTATTTAAACGATGTTCATACCCCTGCATTTATTTGAAATCCAACACAGTTCGTGTAACTAGGAGTATTTTGTAAAAGTGTGGTCGACATTGTAGGGGAGGTCACTTGTAAATTCGCAAAATCTATGCTCGAGTTGTCAAAGCGAAAGATTAATAACCCCGCAAAGTATAATGTCGCTCGAGAAAATAAACGTAAGTGAAGTTAAAAAGTATTTCGACAATAAAACGCACGTAAAACTCATTTTACAACATCTTAGATGGAAAGCATTTCCACTGAATTACATCCAAGAAACGAATTCATGAATTAATCTGAATTTTATCTTGCAAGTCAAATGAACTCTTCTAGAGCTCCAAGAGGGTATCATATATTAAACAGGTTATAATTAGTCTTTGTGCAAAAAAGGGTTTTCCTATGTGCAATGTAAAACTCCCGTAACTGTGGTAGAGATTATTGGGCTGGGGCAGTACCTGTGCGCTTGGAAATGATATGGATTCTTCACTTCGAAACAATATATGTACTTGAAAATACCTTGCATTTTTTTAAATAAAACAATTACTACAAAATGTCTTTGATAATTTTTGGGCCAGTCCACACTGATAATTCTTCCGATACCTCAAAGAAGGTTACACTTTTTGTTACTCTACAAGTCATATACTTCTTACAACATTTTTTCTGTATATTCACAGGGTAGAACTAAAGGAAACTCATCTTTTGACTTCATCTCTAAAGTTGAAAGTATGTAATAAATAAGATAAATGATCGAAACTTTTTAATGAAATGTGTTGTGAAAAGTTTTCTTTTTATTAGAAGATTTTTTTAACATTCCTGAGATGACGCTCTCTGGTATTCGAATGAGTCCCGTAGCGCCACCTCACGCCACGCATTTCTCATCTAGTTGGCACGATGAATACCAAAAAAGCAAGTCCTACTTCCATGGCGCCAATTTAAAACATTTTCACAACAGACGAAATTCATAAAATATTTCGAATTTTTAACTCAAATTAATTCTCGTTACGGAAATACATTTTATTGTGTATTAAAGAAATTATGATTTATTTTAATATTTTCGACTCACTTATTCTAATTTACAGTTTTGAACTAATATTGTGCGAATATACACTCCCTAATTCCCTATTTGTTTGAATGAGCATTGGAATCTATGAATGTCTGTACGAATGAGGGCAACATCATCTCCCACAGTTGCTCTCTGCCTTAAGAGTATTACTGATACTCGAAAATAATATAATACGAATAATAATTTTGGTGACAGAAAATGAGTTACATTCTAGGTATGACCACGTTGATGGCAATAAACTAATTTACTCTCCGGAAACAAGGAAGAGACCATCCCATCAACTTTGATAAAGGACGCGCGAATTTAGTATTCCTAAACGAAATTATTTATCAAATACATGCTTTTATCAATTTATTACCTAAAAAAATCGTCGCTATTAAAATCAGTAAAAATTTGAGACTCATAATCATAAAAGTATTAATGACATCCCGTTCTAGACTCAAAACCAGAGGAGGGAATGACTAAATATAAATCCGTCTCTATTCGAAAAAATAATATAATATATTTAAGAATAAGTGTAGCATATACCTGAAGATATTTACGAATGTTGAATGAGAAGTTTGCCGTATTACAGGAGCAAGCTGGAATGAAGTGTTTACGTTGTAGTGGAGATGTTGTAACGTCTGAGTAAACTCAGAAGAAAATACCTCTCGCGAACCTCTCTCCACTTGTACGAGCTGATCGCGTTTCCTCCGCTTCTAAGGGATGCGTCCATTCGAGACCTAATGAACCTTCGATAGTGGTTTTCCACTCTCCGTAAATTACGACATGTGTGACCGTGATCTGCTCAGGGACCGCAGATGACATCAGGACTTCGGAGAGTACGATGTGAGGAGGAAGTAAATATATGGAGGAGATGAAGAGGAAAAAGATAAAAAAAGGAGACGAAAAGAAACATCAATGTAATGAGAAAAGACGGATCCATCGTGTATACGAAAAAATTTAAATTAAGACCACTAGCAAATATGTTGAATAAAACAAAAAAAAACAAATAAAGACAGAGTAATGTGACGAGGAAGTAAATGCAGGAGATGCAGAGGAAAAAGTTGAGAAGAACAACAAGGAAATGAGAAAAGACAGATCAATGGTGGATAGGAAAAAATCTAAATGAAGGACGCTAGAAAATGTGTTGAATAGTACAACAAAAAACAAATAAGGGAAGAGAAATGAGAAGGAAAATGAGGAAATGAAAGGTCGTAAAAGCGTAAGAAACTGGAAGTGTTAGATGCAGTGGAAAAAAACAGGAGGAGAACACGAAGAGCCCTTGGCACACGTCCCTATGTGGATCTGGAGGCGAAATGGGAGTAACAGAGGAACATGGTACGAAGAGAGGACAACCAGAAGAGTCCGGAGGGCATTTCGTTGGGAACAAGCCCCCGTGCTCACTAATATGGCCAACGGCTTGGGCTACGCGAGGGACATATAAAGAGCGCGTGATGCGAATGTGACAGGCGAAATACACACTGCCCACGAAGCCCTCCGTGAAAAACACACACTTGAAATAACAGGGCTTTTGCTGCGGCGGAAAAAAAACAGGTGTGGGAAATGTATGCGCTTTCCGTACAAATTGCGAAGAGGTAAACGCACTAAACCAAGTGGTGGTGCTTCACTGCTGAATAAACAACATTCAACAGAGAATTTTTTTTTCTTTTGTGACTTTTTTTCAGGGATCAAGAGTCTTGACGTTATCAACGCGCAGGAAGGAAGTAATTAATCTTAAATTCATAAAGTGTCAGCCAGTTTATGCTCGGAATTTTTAATTACTAAAAATAGGTTAGACCACCTGAAAAAGTAGTGAGGGAGATTGCAAAAGTGGCATACTCCAGAGAAGAAAAGAATTTACTGCAGCGTCCAATATATTACATTTTTCACGTCACTTTTTTATTAATTTAATCTCTTCAGAATTACGTCACCTGATAGAAACCAATTAGAAAGAAGAAAAATACTTGATAAATTATGGTCCAAGATAAAACGAAAATCTTTTTCTGAATACGAAAAGATGAAAGATTTATTCCTTTGATTTAATTTAAGACTGCCAATAGTTAATTATGGAAATTGAACAGTAGAACATTGTTCAATTTCCAATATTAGCGCTACATTTATTTACGATACAGTACCTTTGTGAATTCAGAGGGGTAATCACAAGGAATTACAATTTCTACCGGTATAAATAAGGTAATTCTTTTTCATTCAAATTATAATTTTCTTGTCTTCCTTTAAAGACAATCCGCAATTTGAGTTGGAATACTTTCTCAAAAATTATATACACGAAAAATATACCAAGGAAAACAATTACATTCGTCGACTGAACACCTTAAATAATTTATTTTGTTACCACGCACTTAAGAAGATTCTTCTTCATTAATTGCTTTATATTGAGCAACTAACTCGCGGGGGTTTTCAAATAAAAATTACGAATTCATGGATGTAAAATGCAATTTTTTTGCATTAAAACTTACGTTTACCGAATTGTTTAATTGAATATATTAAATTATTCGATACGTGAGACGATTAGGATATACATAATTTAGTAGCAGCACATACCACACATTGACGCGAGTTATAATTCATAAATTGTAGACAATACGCACTTAAAGATTCATTTAAATCAATATTGTTCATGACCCAGTGATAAATTAAATAAATAAACGAAATATTAATACATTTAGGTCCGAATACAAGTACTAAATTATCGCGCGCTACTGACAATGTACCAAGGAAGTAGATCATGAGTGGCAATGCTACGAAGAAATAACCGCCGAGAATCACAAAAGGAGATACAATTGTCATTGTTTCTCCAAAGGCGGGATACATGGTTTTGTAACGAAGGTATTTAAATTCGAAGTGGTTAGTGTGGTTGACATTTTTTACAACACTATTCGTTGACACACTTGGGGTGAAACACTTAGGGGATGGAAAATTCGGAATCACAGAGCCGAGCGCCGCGCCGTGGGGAGCGACCAATTACGAAACACACATTGCAAGCACCACCACTCTCTGCTTTCGTATTCCGCTGACGTAGGACGATGAGCCCAGCGTGCAGACAGCCGCTGCCTTCCGAGTTCGTCGCTCTACTCACCGTGGAGCGAGCAGACCAGCAGCTAGCGGGCGGGCGGGCACTGCAAGCGACGGCGCTGCTCCACTGCGACTGCGTGGGGTTTGCGAAGCGATCGCTGGAGAGTGGACGCGAGCGGGCGGCACGAGCCACGTACAGCAGGGGCGCAGCGTGCACTCCACGCGACTTGTGCGCGGCGACTGCCTGCCTGCAGCCGTCCGTCGGCAACCAGAGGCAGGCCTGGGCGGGGATGCAGCGCCGGGAAGGGAGGGGATCGTACCGCGCGCCCGCTCGCCGCCACGGAGCAGCACACGGCGCGGAGGGCGCCACCACCCCTCTGACAGTGCCACTCGCCTATAGGCTAGGCCTTCCATCATCTCACACACTCACAGGGTAACGTGTTCCAAAGGCAATAATAATATTTAAAAAAACGAAAATAGTCTCTCCTGAAGTCAATTCTTCAAGATTTTTTTTCGACCGGTTTCAATATTTCCCTTATACATACGAAATGTAATTTACCTTTTTGGGGATTTTTCTGTATCGATGTGACTGACAAAAGATGTTGTTCAACAATCTGTACGTAGACTTTAATGTACAATTAAAATATTTATATTTGTGTTCTAAAAATCTACAATGTTAAGAAACAAGAAAGAGACTGAGGTGTGTCAACGAACTTGGAATGAGCTGCCCGGAAATAAGCTTCTATTTCCCATGTCTTTAGAGACAATTTTCAAGTTTAGATTCGATGGATCAATTTGTTCGCGAGTTATCGGGGAATCAAGATTCGTAACAAACATACGTACACACACACATACATACATACATACACATACATACGACAATGGGCATCATCACAAAAATTTGAAAGTACTCTCTCCTGGAGCCAATTCGTCGAGATCTGAACAAAACACGCCATTTTTATTTTCGACCGATTCCAATACTTGCCTAACGCATTCTGTATAACTGTGACGTAAGCGCGGTGGACCCTAAAACAAGGAGTCCTAGTCACAGGAAAAGGACATTATGACATTAGCTTTAAAATCATTCGAAACAATATAGTCGTATAGACAAGAGAAGTGCTAGAACCATCCGGTCAACAACTTAATAGGGTGGTTTGCAACAAATTTTTAAATAAAAACTTCCATCAAAATTTCTGGTTTTAGAAATATTATTTTGGTGTCGCCACGAAAAAAACTATTATTTTAAGGTGTAAAATAAAATATGAGAGTGCCCCGTCCAAATATCAAACAACGATTTTTTAAAGAACCATTCTAATACTACAAAGAACCGGGAACAATAAAAAAATTTAAAACTTAGATTCATCAACATGTAAATCTGGCAAATGTTTTATCTCCACTTTGCTGTAATGTTTATTGATTTTTTTTTTCATATTATATTATGTATGTATCATTTCTCATATGAAGCTTTTTTATTTTAATACCATATTAATATTACAATACTGAAAAGATTCGTGAAAAAATTTGTGAAGGTACATTACACACATAGTCATTTAAAAAAAATTCATGAAGTTAAAACGCCAACGAGTGGTGAAGCGCCTATGTGATCACGGCAAGAGATCCTGGGATTTACTCCCGGTGTTTCATATGACCGTAAATAGCACATTTGTCCTCAAATACGAGAATGAAATATATACAAGAAACACTGTTCATGAGATAATTGACGTATTAAGAATCATTATCCGTGCAGTGAGAGGAATACCTTTGAATTTGAGGTAGCAGATTCCGTTTTCAAGGTAAGATGAAGATGTTAGTGAAAGCCACGCCATTTCTCTCCTTCATCCAGCCGATAATCACTTTCATTCTGGTCGGCATCAAGTTGGCGTCTGCAAAATCATGAAATACAAGCTTGAGAAATCTATAACTCAACACATCAAACATCGGTCAAATATAAAGTGAACCCTTATATTAATTACAAATTAATACGTAGAGAAAGGTAGCAATTAATTAATGAATTAAAAACCTAATAAAATTTCACGTTAAAAATCAAATATAACCTATTACAATATATATTATAAAATAGTAGTTATAAACTTTGTTTTTATAATTACAATTTTGATCATCACTCTCTTCTTTTTAAGACGACAATATATTTCCAGCATCAACACTATACCATTAACAATAATCCATAATAGTCACGATTGTTTGTAATACAACACTGGAATCATTCTTAATTCTAACCATTTCAAGAACACCCCCTCCGTAAGAATCTAAGATTCCAGTTCATACATTTGAACAATGACTTGTCGCAGAAAATTGTATCCATACTCAACACCATCTGCTAATTGTTCATGTGTCCTCAGTAGCGTACCTTCAACTTACGAGGCCCCGAGCGGGAGTCTTATTGGAGGCCCTCTGCCCCAGCCACATCAATCTTATTACACGCTGCGTTAATGATTACGTAAAAGAATTTGAAACTGTAATGGGGGTTGTATTTAATAAGAGGAGGAGCTATTGGCCATTAAACAGTTATAATAAAATTAAGGTGTATTTAAGTTCATCTTTCGTCTTCATATATTTGGAGGCCCTTTACCGGATGAGTCCCGGGCCGGTACACCCCCGCCTCGGTACGCCACTGTAAGTCCCGCAAATTTCTTCCTGATTCTGTAGAATCCACCATCGATCAATTCCTACAGAAAACTCACCATTCTCTACTTCTATATAACCCATAAAAGCATCCTATTTCTTACAATCCATGAGTATAATCTAAATTGTTTGCCTCAACACTGCCGTACTTGTTTTTATAAATCTTCCATTAACATATCTGAATATAATAAGTTCATTTAATTCAATGATAAGTTCATTTTAAAGTGCTGATATGAAACTTACAAGAATTATACATCTTCAAGCATTACTGAATGTCAAGAACGACCTCCATTAAAATGGTGAATACTGTCAATAAAANGTCAAGAACGACCTCCATTAAAAAGGTGAATACTGTCAATAAAAAACTTCTCCCGAAAAGGATTTAAACACAAAATAAGTAGTCCACACTTATCAAAATTCAATACCTTATCTTGGTCTCATCTCATTTATGCAATATCTTTGACTTTTGCACAATTGCCGAAGAGTAAACGTACGCTACGTCATATTTATGTTTTCGAAACACTTGTGTGCATCTGGTGAATCAACAATACTCACATTACGTGCGGGTGTTGCCACAACCGAATAGTAGTTAATTCTTCTATTTATTTCTCATGTACATCGATGTCAAAAATGTTGTTGATGAGGAAGAATTGATAAATACTTATTTTCTATCATTATAAGAAACTCTTACAAGACGGGTAACATCACGCATTCGAGGGTTCGTTTTCGCTTCGCAACAGTACAACTGGAAGCAAGTGTCATCGTATCAACACTCGTGTTTCCAGCACCGTTATATTATTTATCTTTGCTATCTTTAATTTTTCAGGGAGAGAAACGACTTTGTTGTAGCAGCACGTAAACGTTCTATGAACTAAGCTCATGTTTGTAAACGCTGCCTTTCGAAGTTTGAGCTACCATTACCTGCCAAACAGCATCGCGTTAGAGCTCATCAGGTAAGAATAGTGCTGTAATTTTTAATAGATTTAGAGAAGCTAAGAGTACGGAAGAGACAGATTTAAAAAATATATATATATCTCCATAGCCACGCAGAACTACCTTTGTAAATGAAATGAATTAGAAATTAGATTAGTTGATATCATTATTCTTTATAGAAGAATATTTAATTATACCTTACTCAACATTAAGCGATAAAATTTTAAATAAATATATTCATTTTGTAGCTTAAACTTGGTTTTCTCAAGATTTATATTATAAAATAAACCTAACATCGGCATCAACTCAGGGAAGTAACCTATTCCGAGCAGTTATCCAACCTGTCTTCTGTATCCCGAAGAAAGGAAGCTAAAAATACCGAGAGTTTGAAACACAGGCACACACACAAATAAAAAATGATACGACAAAAAATGATTAACCCCAAAGAGTAGAATGAAGTCACATTGTTAAGTAGCAAGATTAAAAAGGAAAATTAGATAAAAATTAGAAAGGAAGTGTAATAAAAGAATTATACAAAAAAAATGAAAGAAAGAAATAGACAATGGCATCAAAGAAATAAAATCTTTCATTGAGATGTACAGTTTATGCTTAATGACACTCAATTCTTTTAATCACGAATCAATCGATTTAAACGTGAGAAAACCGTAATTTTCCGAAAGGGGTGAAATGAAGGAGAGATGGTTTCTTCCATTGATGAAAAACTCGTAAACCATGTTCCTTGGACAAGCACGCGGAATCCTGAGTACTTTTGGAACATCCGAAATACACCATTTTCAGAGAGTGAAGGGGACGGGGGTCCTCAGATGTGAGTGATTTTTTAATCTCAGTTACTGGAGTGCACATTACTGAGTCTGTATATGTGAGGACATTTTGGAGTGTGGTATTTTTGCTCGATTTTCTCGAAATATGCTTTTCTCATCACTTTAAGCGATTGGGGTGGCACAGACCGCTCCCAATAAGGGCGTGTCTTGATAAAACATAGGAGCTTCTTCAGCCAAAACTTCATTGTGGTACATTTTAAAACATAGACGTTATGGAGCGATGAATTCACTGAACCACCAATTTTGTTGGGCAGTGTATATCCAAATAGCTGTGTCCACTGAAAAGCCAATCCTCCACCTACTCTCCACCTCCTACTGCTCCTAGTATCAATAACTCGAACTATTACTAACTACTCCTACTAACTCCTCCTCGTGGGCCAAATAGTTGGTAAATCCAGCTAAGCGGTCCATCTACTTACAATAGCCTCTACCACCCACCTCCTACCTCCTATCGCTCCACGTAGATAAGCTTCAATAGCACGCTACATTTCCCATTTACAAATACTACAATAAAAAAAATTATTCATCATCAAGCAATGTGAGGAGCGATGAAATAAAATTGACTATAAATTCGTATCAAAATATCTCCGAGATTTTTGGGAACCTAATGCAAACTCCAAACTGAGTATCACTTTAATAATTCGTGGGCACCACAATACATCCTGCAAGTGATAGAAAGAACTGCATACTCTCCTCATCAAGTGTGTGTTTGTTAAGGAAACCAATGACTTTCTAGTTTTACATTAATCTTAGTATTCCACACTAGCTTCACCCGATCGGTTTAATTGAAAAAAATTAACGTTTACTTTGATTTAGCGAGACAAGTATCCCCATTTGGTAGATGTGGGCAACGATTCATATTTAGCATTAAACAATGTAAACAGGACGTCAGAACAGTTAGGAATAGTAAATGGTATTGCAAAATGGAACATCACTTCACACCCTACAAATATTGCTTATACCAGCAATTTTAGAGTAGTCAATTTTCAGGACTCAAGTAGTCAAGTAACGTCCTTTTCAGGTAAATGGGTCAGGTAGCTTCTTTCTAGGAAATCGCCGATACATCTTTTAATACTTCATTTATGTGATTTGATCTGTTCGGTTACGCAGAAAAGGATCGCAAATTTTCTGGGATAATTTTTTCATAATTTCAAAGAAAATAACTAAAATTTCCTGTAGATCTATCTTCTACTCCAAAATCTGGAAGTGAATGTATGATTGCAGCTGCCCAAGAGAAGTCCATTTTTTTCGCGTAAAAGAGAATCGACAGCATCACGACTCGGGCTACTCGGGTTTCGAAGGCACAAGTTACTCTTTATACAGCAAAAGCCAAAGAGTCGGGAAACGAGTCGACGTTTGTAATGCACTATATCCTAGTTCTGTGTACGCGCATTTGCATAGGTGCCATATGCGATGATGTGGAAGGACCACCGGACACACAGAGAATTAAATTAAGGCGATGTACAAGTAAATGTGAAATAAATTCAAGAAAATATCAATAAAATAAAAAGGAAAAAATAGAATAAAATAAAAGGGAATGTAAATGACACAATCCAGTGTTTTAGTATCTGTTGCTGACATCAATAAAACCGTTTCAGATAGAATATGATGGTTGAAGATCATTTTTGTGAAATGTTATAAAATGACGATAGGATCCAAAATTTTCGGTTAGTTCGCCCATTTACGTAAAGAGCAACCGGTTGTGGTTCTACGAAAGCACAGGTTCAATCTTTTTCACGTTAACTCTCTGGGAGATACACAATTACCTTTCAATCGAAACTTCCCTTCACACCATAGAAGAGGACATCACAAAATATCTTGAAAACTGATATTTTGGAAGAGTCTTTCCTCTTGAATGTTATTTAGAATATTTTAATACTCTGGTGTGATGTATATATAATTTGACATGTTCTATTTTCTATATTTAGAATTGCTAAGATTTCGATAATTGAGTATGTTCCAGGTTTCCCAATAATCAATTTTTGAACGAATATCTCAACTGATTCAAAACGGTTTCCTTTATTATTAAAATTTGCATGTTATGTATCATTGTGAATATAAATTGGTATTTATTCAGGGTATAAAATTATTGTACTCATTTATTAATCTTCAATTCTTTCATATCGCATCAGCTCCTTTTAAAATTCCTTTTATCGGGGACCAAATACCAAATTCAAGATACATTTAGAGGATTTTTTAAGTAAACACGCAATTATTCTGTACTCTTGCTTTAAAAGAACATTTTTACCTTTCATACATTTTTCTATGTATCAAGTTCACTTCAACGACTTCTGTAATTTTGCCGAGTCTGGCGGGTTGCATTTCCCCGTCACACGGTGTATCTCAGGTTTCTTTTTCCTGACAAAAATGAATAGTTTCGTATTTTCTTGATCTCCCTCAGTTATATTAAAAATACTTAGAACATATTTAACTGTGCAAAAATACAAAATCTTTTCAATATTGAAGTCTGCAGCTGTATTATAAATGGTTGAATTTTTTAACTGGAAATCTGAAATTAGAGGGGAAAAAGAGAATTTAAAAAAGGTGAAGTTGTTACAAATGATTACTGTACGTTGGTCCAAGAGACCAGACATATTAATCTCCTTAACAGTAAGCTTTATACGCTCCTCGGGTAGTCCCTTTTATCACTTTTTTCTCTGAAGTTTAAATCGACCCATCGTTCATTTAACAAATAACCGTCACATCAGACCTGTAACACTAAATCCATTACGAGTCATCCCTCTAAAACCCTCCCACATCCCTTCCACAATGTGAAGCATCCCCGAACTCATGAATGTCAACTGAATTACGTTAACGGAACCTGTCGCTACGTGGCAGCACGGGGTAAAAAGTTAAATTCACCGTCCCACGTTTCCAAGAATCTCTTTTCATCCCGTGTAAAGTTTTGCTTTTCCTTTCCTTCCTAANCGTCCACGAGGGAAGGAAGGAAGGAAGAAAAAGGTCGCGACAAGATTACGCGGCCACGATACACGAAATAAAACTTTGTTCTTATAAGGGAATCAACAAATCTTCGTCAGACAGACGCCTCCAGGGCATGGCAATTATCATTCTATTAACCTCGCCCTTGTTCTTGCAGCGCCCAGCAGAGCCGTTTCCACCTACTGCGGGGATGTGCCCTTTGGGAGTCGAGTTCTTGGCTGAGAACAGTGACACCTGCGCCGCTGTCTGAAAAATAGTCTTCTCACAAAGAGAAAATTCAACTAGAAGGGAAAGGTATATTGAAATAATTCATGTCAGAGTCATGTGACATCTCTTTGAATAAGAAAAGAAAAAAGGAAATGAAAAAGTGCCTTAAGTTAATTATTTTGAACAAAATTATTTGCTTAAAAAGAATCTTGCTTGAAATATGATTGAATGCATCAAGAATTATGTCCCAGGTGTTTTAACATTTTGGTGTCTTACGTACTGGTGGCACTTAAAATGATCGAAAAATAATTACACAATTGTACATCTTTAGTAAGTTAATTTTTCTCATACTTTGAAGAATATTCTGGGGCGGGGTATGGAACAATAATATATTGCATAGTGAACGGTCAAATGAAAATTGCGACGGACCGGGACTAGAACCTGAGACCTCCTCCTCTGGCCACAGGTGTTCTACCCACAGCACACTTCCGAATATTCTTTGTCAAATCATTCAAGAGTTGAAGTAGTATTCAAAAAAATAATATTTACATTAATTTAAACTCTCGTTTTACGAATAATATCAACTAAAAATGACAATCTAATTTGCAAAATAAATTATTTGTAATGAAAATATTATGATTTTCATGAAATTGTGAGACTCCGTTCTGAAGTAACATGACGAATCATTAGCATTTTATGTGCATGCCCGTTACGAACATGGCAATGGTAGACAGCTCTCCAATACTCTTCAAACCGACTTCTCAAAAAATTAAATATCTCTCTAGAATTCCCAGAGACCTCTATAAAAATGTTTATATACGTTTGTGCTACAATTCAATACAATTTCTTCGATCAAAATATTCAGTAAGGTAATATATTTTCAAATATGTATTTATATAAGAAACAATGCATTCCATGCAGCCTATACATTGTTTAAATTGCCGGAAAGGTGTGTTATAAAAGTTAAAATCGATATAAGGATATATAATTGTAATCATTTGTGCAAATTTTAGACGTTCAAAACATTTACCTTCCTGTCTGAAGAACTATCTTAAGATCAAAACAAGATTCAACTCAGAAATTGAAAATTATAAAACCTAGTACTTGAGCTATTGATTCATTGGTTGATTTCAAAAAGGAAGAAGCAGTACTCATAGTCCGAAGTTAAGAGTTAATTTTTATTCAGGTCAACGACGGCATTGTTGTCATGCTCAGTTTTCTGTAAAAAAAATATGATACTAAAAATATAACTCAGGAACAAAATTATATCGGTCAAAAAACAGTTTTACGAAAGTCGGATAATTTGCTGAACAAACCAAATCTTAAACTCTTAAGTACCTGCCCTCAAATCGAATGCAGATTATCTGTGATACTTCGTCGTTTAAGACTTCATGAAAAGTTATAGAAGTTAAAAGTTTTCATTAATTGAAAGGTTATTAAGTTTTAACTTATTACACTTGATAATGGGAGGGGAATAAAGAATGAAGGATCAAAATGTTAAAATCGGGAAGATTATAAGACATCACGTTCGTGGGATATCAATCGTGTATTTCTTACTTCTATAACTATTGACTATAAATACTTAAAGCGGAAATTATATTTTTTATGTATATAAATTACAGCATGGCACAAATATTTAATATTTTTACTGAAAATTTATCTTCCTATATAAGCATATCGTGCACGCATTTTGACCATTACTTCATTCAATTGATTAGTGGACCATTGAAACATATGTGATGGCATGCAAGTAATGGCATGTGACACCATGTCATGTTGTAATTTACAACTTACATCACTCGTGCTTTGTGAAAATTATCGTTCAATTTTCAATAACATTTCTTTCCCTCTTATTTATGTAATTTTTCATTCAAGAAAGGTACCCGAAATGACATAGTATTTCGAGACCAGTGATTACTATAAGTCGCCATATCTTAATTTTGGAAGGCAATTATTTTGAAGAATACTATTTCTCCCTTCCTCTTAAGCTAATTGCCGAAAAGAAGATACCAAAACAAAGATAATTTTTGGGACTTTGCCCAGGAGATAATTTTAAATTTCGGCTACATACCATTAATATTATAATTTGATTTTAATCTCCCAGGAGGCAGTACTTACCAACTAGGTTAACGAACCTAATGAGACAAAAATAGAAAACTAGGTTAGCGCTAATGAAGAAGGTTAAATTACTTAACTCAGGTAAGTAAATTTAGTCAAGCATTGCTCTGTAACAATAAAGATAATCTATTCAAATATTTAAAAAAGAGTCTTTCTGTTTGCTACATATTCACCGTCAAACTACTGAACCGATCGGGATAAAACTTTGTAAGGAGATAGTTTGCATGTCCAGAAAGCTTATGGACTAACTTTTATTTTTTTTTATTGTAAAAGAAAATGGTTTTGACGATAAATGTCAATGAAGTCGACAAAAAACTCATTTCCGGAGAGGTTTGTTCGCTTACACCGCCTAAACAGGAAGTGACAACATTGTTCGCCTCAAAGAGTTCTAGAAAGATGTCCGCTACAGCACGTATCTATCTACGCAGGTTAATGTAAATTGTTGAAAAAACGTTATTAGAAATAAGAGTGTTAAATTACTTCACTTTTAGAGGGTAATGTTATTTTTCCCCGAATAAAAGAGAATTGATCTAAGAAAATCGCCGAGTAACCAGCTAGCTGTAACTATTAGTTCACCAACANTACATTTGCAATTCCTTCACGTTTTTCCTTCTGTAGATAAATGAGCGAAATGATCGATTGGGTCCATTTAGTACACTTTCATAAGAAAGGCACTCAAAACAAAACAAAAAGGTTGTGTTCTAGTAGGATAAAAAGAAATGGAGGGTGATGGATACAAATTCTGCGCGTTAAAACATTATGCATTTAAATTGCGAGTAACTGCTCATGACAGAAAATACGGATTTTAAGAAATGCGGGAGGGGGGTGTTGAAGCAATTTTCAATTCGGATTCGGACTTAACGCGTCAAAATATATAACAACACATAATTTTGGTATTTGGAACAGATCAATGTTTTGTCTGCCCCTGCGTAAGAATATCCGAAAGTTCTAACACACGCGACAGGTACCCTATTTTCCATCTAGTAGTTTGTGATACCAGTAATACATAACCACGCAAATCAAGCAATTAAGCACAGATTCCTTAAACACTTTGAAAGAGGCTACTCCATGAAGAGATCTTCAAGTTGTTGCCACCACTTTGGGTGACTTGAGAATTTCGTCCGCAATTTCGCACAGTCTACAGAATTGCCCTCCCCACCCCCTTCCCATCCCCCAACGAAGTCGCGTCTTCTCCAACTCCTTCGCGATTCTCGTATCTCGCCCAAGAGGATTATCCTGAGAGACGTCTCTTTCTCCAGGAAGTGGACGGTCTCAAGCGTCGCAAGTGAGCGACTTTGTCCAACCATGAGTACTCCAGCTATTTCGATAGTGTAAAATAAACAACATTACGGGAACACTTCGCTCCATCACGTTACTCCCGAACGGTATTCATTAGCGTTCAAGAGATACGCGTTTGCTCAGTTAGCGCACACGCTTCTCGGAACGATACCTCAGAGGAGTTGAGAAGAGACTTGCGCAAGGTGTGACTCGGGAGAATAATTCTTGCATTAATTATTCACTGCTCCGGAGCAAGTTGTTTCAATTACTTTTCCACTTGAACAGTTCAAACTTGTTTCCCTGAGTAATAAATAACAGACCTGTTTCATTCATGCCCATTTACATAACGAAGACTGTATAGAAATAACTTTTCGTATATGTCATTTTCGTTTCACACTCGAGTCACGATTTTCAGACCTCCCCCACCCCACCCCACCCCCATTCCACTGCGTGACTTTACATGTGACAGACCCTTCGTATGCTTTTTATTTCGGAGTGAAGAAAACAATATATTAGCAAATAAATATGAAACGTATGGCAGCCGAGCTGGATGATTCCAATGAAAAACATCTGGAAAAGTAAAAAAAAAAAAAATTTCAATCATTGGGCATCATCGAAAAATGAGCTACAATAATACTACGTGAAGTTTACCAAACATCCGAGATTTTTTTGTGTTTAATAATGTCTTTTTCTAGAAGAATTTTTAGTATTAGATTTTATAAATTAGATACAAAGTTTTCGCATTTACTATTAGTATAAACACGACTTATTTATTTAAATGAGTTTTTAATAATCACATAATTATTTATTTAAATAAATTTTAGGAAATGATTTAACGTTTACAGTTACAGTTTGGTTAGAGCGGGGAATGTATGTCCAACAAAGGCCACATCCCCATTTTATCATTTGTTTACCTTTCTCTCAAATGAATTCAATGATCAAATATTGATGTTTTCGTTTTATATTTTGTACTACTTTTCGTTTAAGTTCACAAATTGAGATGAGAAACATTTTGACTCTTAAATATTTGATGGACATGTTACCAGAAAACTTTATGGATTGTACAGTCAATATTTATATTTTATGAGTATATGTAAAGACTAAAATCATGCTTCTCCAAGGACAGTAAGTTACTTTTTTGGATGTACTGCATCACATGCGCGATTGCATAATTTAATCTACTTGTTCACAATCATTTCATATACCTTATTTATTATAAATTACATATGTTAATCCAGCAGTCTTGTGTGCGCATTCGAAGTAAATCGTTGAATAGTTTTCCATTTGTACTGTGTGGTACACAAACCGTTTTCACAATGTCACGCAACGCTCCGAAGTTACCATATTCCCATAAAGCGTTCGTTTGTTTTCCTGATAGCGAATCCGCAACCCGCGAGGCACGAGGTCGTAAGGCAAGAGGAGGAAGGCTGCGTGATCACGTGGACAGGTGCACACGCGACGTCAGAGAACCCAGACACGCGTGTTGCCTGCCACGAGAGAAAAGAATCGCAAAATAGAATATCCATACAGTCCTGAAGTACGAGATGGGACAGCGCTATAGAAACTACAGTTTAACAACACATTTTAACACTTTTCTCCGTATTACGAGATAAGTTCCCTTTGCTAAAGTATCAGATCGATATAAAAAATTATACAAAGCAAAAGCTGATATTGTGGGCTCGTGTGTCACAAACGCGGGTCACTGAACTATGAGCTACGAAACGTGTTGAGATCCAACTAAGGACACAGATGTTTGCTTACGTCATATTCTCCTTCATGACCTGTCAGTA
This sequence comes from Laupala kohalensis, assembly GCA_002313205.1. Taxonomy (NCBI): domain Eukaryota; kingdom Metazoa; phylum Arthropoda; class Insecta; order Orthoptera; family Trigonidiidae; genus Laupala; species Laupala kohalensis. Next base: position 519,315 of record NNCF01126389.1, on the reverse strand, counting down.
ATTCTATCATGACGCAACACAATACGATTATTACAAGAATTGGTCCGAATTGAACAACGAATAAATAGCATGTTTTCCGTCCAGAAGTATCACGGCTTGAGATTCACCACGACCTATTATTATTGAAATATACGAATTTTCATCCGTACCACCATCACAATTCAATGTCAGCAGTTAACTTGCAATTAACCATAGTTTTCGTCAACACTATAAGTAAATTAATATTTTGTAATGTAACCACATTAAGTGTTACAATTTTAAGATGTAATATGTTTCGAGGAAAGAACAAATATTTTCTTCTTTTACCGAATAAAGCAATAAAACATGAATCTCGTTACTGAAAATCTTCTGAATTTTTATTTCGAAACTATATAGCACGTACGTCTAAAATGAAAAGAAAATATAATAAAAAATTGAAAACACTGAAAGAATTTGATTACACAAAAATATAAACTAAAATACATCTTAAATTTTTGTTCCTTGATGTCTATGTGTACGTGAGGCTCGGCAATAGGATAGCGAATAATACCTTTCAACAAGTTTTTCACTTCACATATTTGTCGGGAAATAACTTACCCGTTAAAATGGGAAAAATCTTACCTACTTAAGAAAGTAAATCAAAATGATCAATTAATTGAGGAACATAATAATATTCAAGCAATTTAAATCACATCCATAAACATTTGTCGCTTCTGTACTGCATGCACAAACGTGCACGCCAGCATTGCACGTTTCAAAGCATTTAATGAATATTTCTAAGTTAGTTAAGCTCAACACGCAGTGTGCCACGTGAAAAATGAGTAAAAAACCCTATATTATTTCGTTGTGTATAGACCTATAGGCAACAAGAATGTTTAATATGACTACATGATTTCGTATTATAGTACAAAGAGAAGACAGTGTTTTCTACGTTTCTCGATACAACGAATAACTTCAAAATTTATAATAAAAGATCTATGACAATGGTAAAACGAAATTTTAGTATTATATAGAGAAAAGTATTGTGAACGTATTTTTAATTGAAGAAAAAATGGTTGACTAAAAAAAGTGTTCAAAGTAATGAGTTATAGTATTATCCAAAATAGATGGTTGTCAAACGTCAAAATTTATTCTCAGACAGCTCCTAGCCCGAAAAGCCAGACGCGTAACCAATTTTTGCACGGGTTTGATTTTGTGCGAGTTTTTTATTTAATTCTGTGATTATACACATTGGGATATGTTGTTTAGACTCGTGAATTAGAAAATTCTAATTACTCCAAAGGTTTTTCAATCACGTTTAGACGGTGTTTATGATCCCTCGGTCTCTCTATTACGAGCTATCGCCAACCGAGTTTTATCTATTTTGAAAAATGGATTGGGCCTTACCCTTTAAGGGGACCAGATATTATGAAAAAAATTGGGGTGCCCAATATTATATACAATTTGTTTCCAACAGATAAAATTGAGTTGAATAAATATCATGCTAATGCTTAGAATCGGAGTATGAGAAACAAAAATATGGTAAAATATAATAAATAATGGATGACATTCCACTTCCAAATATTTATGCTGCTTTCAAAAATCGAACCCAGACTTAGGGAACATTATCAATAACCACTCTATTTTTTTCAAAATGTTTACAGAATCGCTTAGCAAAATGTAGGGATACTATATTGATTTCACATACGTTAAATTTCGCCACTATTTTTAGCCCAGAAAAATCCATTTCCTACCTCTAAGAATCTCCCAGTTCAAACTCTCTGAAGAAATAAGGCCACCGAAGCCTCATATTCTTTCAGAGCTCTCTAACAACTTAAAAATGTTAGTTCTCGAAGCATTTTTAAATGCTATCACTTTACATGTTGTCTATAATGACTGTGTGTGCACACATCCATAAACTACGTAAAGGGTGAATGAAATTATATATGAGGAATACAGTGTTGGAATTTGTGTGCACGGAAAACGCAAGTACGGCTTTTTGCATTTCATTTCCGTACTTTAATTTCGAAATTAAATATGTTTTCGTGAAACGCGTAACCAAGATCACAGTCAAACTGCGTGTCCAAATTACTTCGGATCCATTTTCTGGCAGAGCAGTGGTCGCCGGGAGCGGGAAATCGCTGAAAGCAGTCCAGTCCTTCAGCGGGGGAAGACCCCACACTTCGGTTTGCCCCCACGTGACCTACGCTAGCGCTGCACGCGGCGACTAAATGTTTTATGAGAGATGCGCACCAAGATACGGCGCCCCTGGCGGGAGCGAGGCGTGCTTTATTTAACGCCCAAAACGCCGCAGACGGGATGCTGCGGGAGAAGGAGCGGTGGAGATGGACGGGGAAGGAAGGGACAGAGAGAGAGGATAGCAAGCTTCTAAAGCAGGAGTGGTGTAGCTGCGAGAAGGCGCGAAGTAAAGATAGTAAGTGAGAGAATGTTGCAAGATATGAACGCCGCGGATATACAGAGGGCGTAGTGGATCGTCGGAGGAGGAGTGGTCGCGGAGGGGAAGGAGGTGATTTCTGGCGTGCGAGATTGCGAGTCGTAATTCCGGCGTAATGACGCTTGTACGTCAAGATTTTTACGGCGGTCGGTGCGGCGGCTAAAAATAAGGGTAGCAAGTGATCTGTGGGAATCTTGAAGAATTAAATGAGGAGAAACATCGAATGAAACGCATTCAGCTCTTTTGACAAAAAAAATGCCATTTCACTCTCATGCGTGTTCATTAACATGTGCCAATTTTTTGTGGGGAAATTAACTATTTTTAGATGATATTGCATCATATAAACGGGTTCCTGGCATCTAATATCAAAGGGTTCCTGTCATCTAATATGATGTAAAATCATCTAAAACATAGTTAGTTTCCCCACAAAAAATTGTGCGTGGTAATGAATAACTGTCTTAACGGCAACCGAGCAATTCTCAATTTCATATTGATAAGATATTTTTATTTCTCTTTATTATAATAGATTAAGTTAGTCGTATATTCTAGCGCGCAATAGTTGACACAAAGGGAAAAATAGTCAACTATTATTCCCAAAATCACCACCTTATACACTCGCTTGAATATGCAACAAATTAAACACCTCGCTTGAATATGCAACAAATTAAACACCTCGCTTGAATATGCAAAACACTCTTCTTCAGAAGTTGTTTAAAATTTATCAACTTCGTTCTTTTTACACTTTTTTCGTGTGGAATTGTACTACGAGAAACAACAAAAGAAAGTCGACCAGCAATAAACACGCGATTAAATGTTTCAAGAACCTCATGCCCAGTTATGAATAGTACTTGTTGTGTAGCGTGTTGTAAATTTTAATGTTCAATTTTATGAGCGTAATAATCGTAAATACTGAAAGAAGATAACGTAACTAACTAAAACTCAAAGATGAAAACAATATATTTCTGTACAATAAATTGAATATTTCGAAGTTAACCCGTACGATATCACACAAAAAAGGAAGAAAAGAATTTTTCTTCCTAGGAAAAAGAACGTGGTGTTCATCTGTCACCGAGAGGGTAATTAATGTCTCACGCGGGGGTGTTTGCGTCGGAAGCCAAGGCAAGACTAAGATAAGGTACTTACGCCACAGTCCATCCACCTGGATGAGTGGCTGGCAATTCACGTACATACAAACAAAGTTCGTCGGATGAACCACCGTCTGTATACTCAAAGTCACGATACTTTGCTTAAAATATTCAATATGGCTGCCGTAAACAAATTGCAAACCTCTTCGAAACAAATCCTTGAAACTAACTCGTGTGCAGGCAGCGGTCGTTAATGTCATTCTCATCAGCTGATAATGTGAGGTTAAAGCGAACCGCTAGATCTTGCTAAAGAAATTTCAGGAAAAGTGTGGTCACAAAAAATTAAAGTAATATCCAAATAAATATTAATAGTAGTCACAAAAGCGACTATTTGCTATAAAAATACAAGTTAATAATGCAAGAAACAAAGACACAAGGTAATACTCGTTCCACACGTTCGATGTTGAAAGTACAGAACAGCGCCACAAGATCAAGTGAGTTAAATTGGTGTCCGAGGCTTGCAATGGATTCAAGATCGAATATCTTGCCAACAGAACGCGAGGTACAATTATCATTACTGCGGAAGAATCGTATTGGGATTTCAATCAAAGGATATAGTGCAAGTTATTTAAGATTTAATGGACGTGTTAAAAGTATTGTTAACTATATATGAGTTTAATTGTTTTGTGTCTTGGTGAAAAAATAAAGTGACAAAAATCATATCTTTGAAAACTAATTTGAAACGGCAACAATGACTAGTTCTCAAACGTAATCGTAGTCAAGTTTCATTCGTGGAAATATATTTTTGTATTAATGTGTTGTATGCGTTTTTGTGAATGATTAGGTCAGGAAACTAGTAAAGATAATTCATGTAAAACCAGAAAACCGTGACATTTTGAATAGTTTCCTTGATTTATTTGAAAAGTTTGTTTATGTTCGTAAAGAATGAAGTTTTAAGCTAGAAACAATAATTTAATGTTTTAAATACATTTTTCGGTGATTTAATATTACGTGTTAAAGTATTGTGTACTATATGTGTTTAATTGTTTTGTGTTTTTGTGCTAAAATAAATTGACAAAAATCGGATTTTTGAGAACATATTGGAAACGGCATCTGAAGAATGACAATGATTAGTTCCCAAAAGTAATTGNGTATGCGTTTCTGTGAATGATTAGCTCAGGTACGTATTTGTAATGTATTTAACATTGCAATGATGCGTATTATTTTCGTTGGCAAAGTGTGTTTTTGAGTACGTGAGATACGTATAAGGAATTTATTATATTACATGACATGTTTGATATAACTCACTTTTAAGAGTTTTTGTAATATTGATATTAAAATTCTTTAAAAGTGCAAAAACCTAGATCATAGTATATTTTAGAGTGTTTTTCTTTTATCAATTAGGCATGATCAAGCCATTTAATGTTTGCAGCAGGCCGTGACATTTTTTTATTGATTCCTTGAATCATTTCAAAAGGTTGTTTTCGTTCCTAAAGAAAAAAGTTTTAAGCAAGAAGCAATAGTTTTTACCATGTATAAGAATGTTAGGTTAATTTTCTATTTCACAACAGTGTTTAATATTCTATTTGAATCGTATTTATTAATTATTCTAATAACATTTACAACTTTCTAATCTCTTACAATATGTCCAACAATGAACCGTATTTGCTTCCTGTATTTGTGGACATTTGAAACAGGACATCTGAAACATCCGAAAAACGCATATATGAGAAAAACTCATATATGAGAAAAACACATATATGAGAAAAACGAAAATATGCAAAAAACCGCGTATATGCAAAATCGCATATATGCAAAAACGCATATATGCAAAAAACGCATATATGGGATATGCGAAAAACCCATATATGGGAAAAACGCTTATACGGAATATGCAAAAAACGCACATATGTGAAAATCGCATATATGGGATATTCGATAAACGCATATATGCGAAAAACGCATATATGGGATATGCGAAAAACGCGTATATGAGAAAAAAGCGTATATATGATATGGAAAAACGCAAATATGTGAAAAACGCAGAGTTGGATTATCGCAGTGTCAGGTTATGGCAGAGTCGGTCTACCGCAGAGTCGAACTACCGCAAAATCGAATTATCGCGGAGTCACATTATCGAAGAGTCCGATTATCGAAGTGTCGGATTATCGAAGTGTCGGATTACCAAAGTTTCGGATTATCGAGGTGTCAGATTACCGGAGTCATATTATCGCAGGGGCGGATTATCACAGATTCGGATAAACGCATATATGAGATAAACGCATATATGGGATATGTGAAAAACGCATATAAGGGAGAAACGCTTATATGGGATATGCGAGAAACGCATATATGCGAAAAACGCTTTAATGGAATATGCGAAAAACGCATATATGGGATATGCGAGAAACGCATATGGGAAACACGCATATATGGGATATGGGAAAAACACATATATGGGATTTGGGGAAAACGCATATATGGGATGATTATCCTAGTGCCAGTTTACCCAAGAGTCGAATTAACCCAGAGTCGGATTACCCCGAAGCCGGATTATCGCATTGTTGGATTATAGTGTCGGATTATCGAAGTGTCAGATTATCGGAGTCATATTATCGCAGAGTCGGATTATCGCAGTGTATCATAAACGCTTATATGCGAAAAACGCATATATGCGAAAAACGCGTATTTGGGAAATGCGAAAAACGATAATATGGAATATGCGAGAAACGCATATATAGGAAAGACGCCTAATTAGAATATGCGAAAATCGCATATATAGGAAAAACGCGTATATGCGAAAAACAGGCACATTGTGTTTTATTCAATTTGGAGTAATACATATTAAATATATATTTATCATCTGTAGAGTCATTAGGGAAAAAAGTATCCCGTAAAGTGTTGTTTCTCCAAGAAAAAATAATGTCTTCGTAAGAGAGAACAATATTTGCAAACAGATATTTCTCTCACTTGGTAATGCTTGGTGGTGTTCCTGCACGCGCAGTTGTGTGAATAGGTTTGATAGTAATCAATTTTAATGCACGACTCAAATGCATAGTTTACTTATATTTATATAATCGAAACTAACTTTATATCTAGAACAAAGAAAAATTAAGAAAGGATCGCATGAGGTAAGAAATAGTGGTGCAAAACCATTGCACAGACTTTTTCATATACGTTTCTCCGTCTGCAGTATAAAGTGAGAAAAAATCTATGGTAAAAGGGTCACTTCTGGCATGGTTCTCGATATTTTGGGTCTCTTCGATATTTTGCACTATTCATGCCTAAAGTCATTAGATGAACTTATTACCGACATTTATTTGCAATATGAAAGTAAAACAAAAATTCTGAATATTATTTCAAAACATATAGCTACATATCAGTCTTATAAATATCGCATACTTCTTATGTAAATGTAATTTCGTTGTAGACAAAAATTGATGTATTTTCGTATCTGCACTGCGTTTCCTGTCCTACTATGTATTTTATCATTATCATATTTTTCATTTCAGTTTATGAAAGGTGTATTCTACGTCTGCTTGGTCCATTTACACTGCTAAATATTATACATGTTTCTTGAAACACTAAACTAATGTGTAAATGTAGCACACCGAAATTATTTTACTGCATCTATGCCAAACTTTCAAGTGAAATACCGCTAATGCGGATGAAATGCATACTAATTGTATTTTACGTAGACAAAATTTAAGAAAAATCGTTCAACCCATTTTTGAGAAACATTCAAAAGAGTACATCGCCCTTCATGTGAAGTTCCCTTTTTGTAGTATAAACAAAATTAGAGCACTTGCATCGACAACAAGAAAATTCTACCGTAAATACGAAATGCGAATTAAATTGACTCATCCATTTACACAGACGGACGGACGTTATGCCAAAAACCACTATTTCAGAATCACGGATCGCCAAAACGGATATGAGAAAGTTAAAAAGTCTCCACAGTATACTTAAGTGATTGGCGCTGTTACCCGATATCAGGCCTGCACTCTTGCGCTCTCCCTAATTGATTATGTGATGTTGACTGCTTCTCTTCTTTCTTCGTACGTCCGAGTGTCCGACGATGTATGGGTGTTGGGGTTTTACATTACTTAAGAATCCACTTTTCATAGAACTAAATCCAATCGTTCGCATGGAAGCCGTTGAATATGTAAGTAAATTCATACAGTAAATTTTTGAAAATATGAACCCCAGAATTCTGGAGCTTAATCAATAAAATAGTATACAAGAACAGCGGATATAACAAAAACATCATTGACACAACCCCCCAGGGGACATACATCTAGTAAGTACGTGTTTGGCGAACACGGTGCCCCGAGCTGAGTCTGGCATTACTTCCACTTACTTGTGCCATGCTCCTTCCTTTCTCTTTTCTGACCTCCCTTGGTCACCTCTTGTTCTTTACGATCCCGACGCTATTAAGGTTAGGGTATCTTTCATTTTCCTCATTCCTCTCATTTTTTGTCCTACCCCTCATTTTTGTCCCCCCTCATGTTATGTACCCCCCTCATTGTAGCCCCCCCTCCATTTGATGTATGTTGTGAGATATGTTTTGGTGTGTTGTAGATCAGGAGGGTTTTTAGTGGGTAGGGTTGAATTATTCGACGAGTCCCACACGCGGGGAGAGTCATATTGGCTCTCCCTAGTGCGTAACTGCATTTTCCCTATCTGTACAAGTTTTTCGGGCTCCAATGACCTTTGATGTCGACATGAGCCGTAAAGCCCCACACAAAAAAAATCATTGACACAAGTAATAAATTGTACTGAAGTCCTATATTCACCGTTTATGTACATATCATTGCGTACGAGATATGTCTCCCTTCTTACATAATCGAGTAATTGTATTATATTCCAATTAGTGCACACAAATAGATTCAACTCCTCATGCTACACAATAGAGCACAGGGCATTCTGGAGATACAAAAGACATATTGTTGGTGATGGCTACTCCTCGGTGAATCCGACTAAGCGACCGTGCACATGCTAATTATTCTCTCGTTCCAGGAATCCANCCGTGCACATGCTAATTATTCTCTCGTTCCAGGAATCCAGTTCCCAGTGCTTCCAATAAAGCTAAATAGAAGTCATAATCATAGCCTTTGTTAATGTTGAAGCAGTTCCTCTGTATACCCTGCCAGTCACAGCGACTTCCCACATTCAAGCGAAATTTCAATGGTATTGATCATAATAATTCATCACTATAACCGATAATATTAGTGATAAAAAAAACCTCCAATAAGCTAATAATAAAGCTGTTCGTAACTCAGGAGGGATTGTAGTTTGCGATGATACTCATCAGATAGGAAAATTACATATTTAATTATTTAAATTCTACGGCCTTCACACCATAAAGCGTAATACTGAAGCCCCGGAAGTCGACTATAATGTGAAGGGCTATACTAAAAAAATCGCCTTTACTAATTTTGATAGAATATATCGATTTAAAAATTAAAAAGGGTGTTGATTGGGTTACAGAAGTGTCCTTTGGCGATTCTTTGAGGGCAATTAAGATAATGGAACAATATTTAAATTAATGCACTGGAGCATCTGCGGAGAAGTGACAAATAATTTCACGTCAATCTCTAGAAGTTTCTATCTTACGTTATGCTGGCTTCAATTTATTGCAATCTTTATAAAATTTGTTTCGTACAAACAGAAAAATAGTTTAATTTCAGCGTAGAATTTTCGAAAAACTACTATTTTATTATTTTCGTCTACCAAATCAATACAGCAACCCAAAAATTACAATTTCCTGAGTATCATTTTCTTTTTCTTTGGGCTGATACTCCAACCAACATCTCGCCTCGAGGTCAGTAGGTTCAATGAATAATTTATTGAATTGAACGTCTATTGAAATTATAAATATCGAATTTAGTGTTATTTTAATAGATACGAATCATAAACAATCTTTTCTGAATAATCTACAGTTTGATGATAATGTGTTCTTCTGAAATAACTCTTTTTTTATTAATATACAAATCTGTCGGTATCCTGTTAATATTATAACACGTACCGAACTATTTTTATTTTTAATTTAGAAGTGAGCTGAAACGTTAAATCCGCTTCTGCCTTAAGAGCTCTTGGTTGGAATTGATGGGATGGTCCCTTGCTTGCTTCCGGAGTGTAAACTACTTTATTACCCTCCATGTGGTCATAAGCAATTTACAACTTCTTTTTTGACAATACATTTATTGATAGCAAACTTCTTCAAAATCATTTTTGTCACTACGGAGATGATTAGTTGGAGAATGTAAAGAAAAAATTAATATTTCACTCTTTCTATTTTGGTTTAGAATCTGGGATAACAATTTCACATTTTACATCTCATTTGTACGGGAAATAAACCGCCATATTTCACCAAATATATATATATATATA
>NNCF01126389.1:491618-509414 GCA_002313205.1 Laupala kohalensis | reverse complement strand
TATATATATATATATATTTCTTAGAAACGGTATTGAAGAAAATGTTAGTCATACATCTAGGAGCATAATGTGTCTTCGTGTTATTTCTTCTTCATTGTCAAAGGAAACGAGCAAACAACGGTACAAATAAGGATTTTATTGTTAAATTTGTACTTATAACCATAATTAATTCTTAGAAGAATTACTAGTTCATGAAGAGTTAATGAAGTGTAAAATATATTCATCTTGTTAGCAAACACAATGATGTTCTTCCATAGGGTGTGAGTGGATGGTTGTCGGAAGCTCTGTGAAGTTAATTAGAAGCAATTCTCCTTCACAACAAAAGGCTCCGAGTTTTGTACTGTCACGGAGCAAGAATGGAGAGATGCTCTGTAGATTTGGGGAAAGGGATATTTTGAAAGGAAGGGTGCAAAGGTCAACGACCGAATACGGCGAATCAACGAGGATATTACCTCATGAGGAAAATTCGTGAAAACTAGAAGAAAAAAAATAAGCGTAGTCTTAAGTTGTAGGCAACTTTAAAGTTTAGACAATTATTAAGGGCGAAAGAAAATAAAGTAAGATGATCTGAAGGATTCAAACGGAGAGATATAGTCCCTAAATTAATATACTCGTACATAAAGTGCACAAAGAAATTAAATAACTAACATATTACGATGCACATATCGATATTGTTCGGCGTAATCAAATATTTATTTTATTAGTGATGAATAAATTAATACAAAAGTAATAAAATGCATCAATATTAAATCATCTAAGAGTACGTTATTGTATCAGCTATATAATTGTGTTAAAAAAACAATTTTTGTATTTATCAAATGAAATAAATAATTAAAGACCTATGACCTTTAACTGACGAACAGAGAACACATTTGGTGCTTTCAAAGCTCCCAGCGTTTCGAATTCGTTCCAGTCGTCGTCAGGTGAATCATGTCATTTGCTAAATTATGTTTATTTTATAATTAACCAGTAAACAAAACTACTACCCTTCGTTTATGATTATAATTTACAATGTGTTCTAAAACACTGAGCACAAAAACAAAATAAATTAGACATTATTTTGAAGTATGTTTTGAGAACTATATCTCGGTGTGTTGCCTTCCCACTCTCTAAACAAGTTTCAGCGCTTTTTGTAGCTTACAATGTCTCGCGCAGACAGCTTCTCTCCACGAGTATTTTTCCCTAGTACCTGCGAGGAGACATACTCACTCGAGTGTTTTAGAAAATCAAAAATAGCTCAATTTTAATCAAAATTTATCTCTTCTCACATTTGAGTTAATGATAAATAATAATTTTCAGACCCCATTTACAACTTATGACTTAGTTCTAACGTAAAAATTTACCGTTTGTTTGACATTTTTAAGACATGATTCATCAAAAGTGACTGAAATGTTTTACAAAAATATTATTTCCAAAGTGTAACATAACATCTGCATACCGCGTCTTTTTTTGCTCCATTAGCCTCCTTTGATGTTCTGTGCTCCAGGATCTCCTCAGTATCCCTTAGTCCTTGTTTATAACAGTATAAATGCTGTTATCCCAATGCATACGCATAAATCACACTGCTTCAAACCTGAAAATCTTACATTTGTGAAGTACTCAGTCTCGAATTAACTGCAGAGTTTTTAATTATTTTTAACGCTGACGATAATACTTGGTCCCCAAAAAGTAAATTTTGTTGCAGTCCATTCACAGCATAGTTACTAAAGTGGCTTTGTCCCAATTTCGAGCATTCTTCTTCATGACTATTCATTATTGATAAGAAAGCACTAATAATGAAGGTAAATTGAATTATGGAATTATGTCCAATTTAAGTTAAAATGAAGCTAATTTCACAAATAACTATATTTTGTGCAACGCATCTCCAGTGGCTCATGGTTAGCATGCTTGCTGCACATTCAATCACTTCAAGTTCAACTCCAGGCGATATCAAAAGAAAATTCGCAGCTCTTCACTTCAATGTCCCAGTTACAATTTCAAAAACTATTTTCTTGCACGATTGTGTTGTGTCTTATGATTCATATTAATTTAGTTGTATGTGTACTCAACTTTGGCACGGTTGTGTACATTAATTCTGTAGTTCCATCCTGACCCGGGTTTTGTCCAGTTTTCCTTCTGGTAGAGACGGATTTCTTAGACAGGTTCTCTAGGATTTGTCTAGGGGCGTGTTTATTGAAACAAGAAATCGTCATTTTAGTTTTATTTCAATTCTTATGATTTGTATACTCAGAATAATACTCAGAATAATCTGTAGTTCGATAATAATTTGTACATGTAAAATACATTTTTTGTGTTAAATTACAAACGTGTTGGTATTCTATTAGTATTATAACTCGCAGCTAACTTTTTATCTTATCTAGGAATTTTTGCTGAAATTTTTGAATCCGCCTCTGCCTTAGGGCCCTTGATCGGAATTGATGGAATACGTCCCTTTCTTGCTTCCGGAGAGTAAACTAGTTTATTGTCCTCCACGTGGTCATACGCAGTTTGTACTGCTTTTTTGACAATTTTATTATTATTATTATTAATTTCCTTATTCTATCCACCTCCTATCACTCCTAGGTTCAGTAACTCTCACTATTACTAACCACTCCTACTAACACCTCCACTTGTGTTAAGTTGTTGGTGAACCCAGCTAACCGGTCCACCTACTAACAATAGCCCTACCATCCAACTCCTACCTCCTATCGCCCCATGTAGATGCTTCAATAACACGCTACATTTCCCATTTACAAATTCTACAACGCATCTTGGTACAATAAAGAAAACACTCATACTCCGATGTTGCCCATATGTTATAACTCAGTCGACTGTAGACCGTCTTAGGATACAGAGCTCTGGGCCATATTTGTTGTAGTTTTTACTCCATTTTGCGGCCATAAAAAGCACAAGATGAACTAAGTTATTAAATATCGCGTGAAATCATTCCATTATTGTGAGGACAGTTATTTCTATGTTCGCCTTGCAAGTAGAAATACGTCTGTAAGTGATTTGGTTATGTTAATTCCTATATCCCTTGAAGTTGAAAGTAATGATCGTCTGAGTGTGTTACTCATCTCTATGACCTGCCCCCCCAGGGGGACTAACATCTAGTAAGTACGTGTTTGGCGAACACGGGGCCCCGAGCTGAGTCTGGCATTACTTCCACTTACTTGTGCCGGGCTCCTTCCTTTCTCTTACCTGACCTCCCTTGGTCAGCTCTTGTTCTTTTCGATCCCGACGCTATTAGGGCTAGGGTATCTTTCATTTTCCTCATTCCTCTCATTTTTGTCCTACTCCTCATTTTTTGTCCCCCCTCATGTTATGTGCCCCCCTCATTGTAGCCCCCTGCCCACCATTTGATGTATGTTGTGAGATATGTTTAGTGGGTATGGTTGAATCATTCGACGAGTCCCACACGCGGGGAGAGTCATGTTGGCTCTCCCTAGTGCGTAACTGCATTTTCCCTACCTCTACAAATACTTTAGGGCTCCAACGACCTTTGATGTCGACATGAGCCGTAAAGCCCCACAAAAAATCTATGAACTAGTTTTTTAATATGAATTATTTGTAACGGAGTAATGAAACTGGTTTGCAACCATTATTCAAACAAATGAACTTCAAATCAATATATTGAGATTTAACGTAAGTAAGTAAGGAAGAAAGTAAGTTTTTTCTTGCTTTTGGTATTGCTAATATCTCATCAGCACACGTAGAGGGCAACTAACAACGATGAGATGACATCGTCAACATCAAATCACCAAGAAGAATAAGTTAACTTGACAGTAATTTGGTACCAAATTAATGCGCTCATAAGGAAGGTTTTCTAATAAGTAAATTGAACTGCCATTTAACAAAAGAAGTCTTGTTTATGAAATATCAAAAAATGTCTTCCGAGATAGTAATTCCTAATTCTTTGAAGTTAATCACTTTTCCTGAGAGTCGGGCCCATCATGTTAATTGCTAACAAGTACTTAATCTCGGCAAATTTTCATGGCATCGCGTGCAGCTTGTTTAATTGGTCATTCTGAGGAAGATCTGAAGATTGAAATTCTTGTAATTATCCAAATTTACGTAAATTCTGAAACCTTGAATAATGGAGATATTCAGTCGTCACTGGCAATAAACCTCATTACGCAACTCAATGTCTTTTTCATCCGATATGAATCGCGTTCAGTACCTGACAAAGCCAAGAATATCGTCAATATAATAAATAGGCAAGTTGTACATTTTGAACCATTGTTGGATGTTAAATAGCTGCAGTAATAATTATTTCGCCCTGAAGCTCTTGACAGCACGCAAAAAACTGCGGGGAACTGGCTGTTTTGCGATAAATCATTGAACTGATAGTCATTGGTGGGTAACGCTTAGTGACTCGTACAGAATAACTGGGTTTTTTCCCTATTAAAGTAAACTACACAATACATCACTTTTTTATGAAAAATTGATCGAATAACTAAACAGATTTAAGAAAAATAATTTTAGACTGATAGTAATTGGTGATTTACTCTTTTCTTCGATCTACACCCAACAAGTTAATAACTTAAACTGACTCATAATGGAATGAACAAAACAAGCATTAAACAATGACTTATCGGTGAATACAATAAAGTTCGAATAACGAAATCAGAGAAATAGACATAAATTAAGAAAAAAAAAATTTAACAAATAGTGATCAGACCNCTTTTTTGTTGTACTGACCATTTAAAAATTATCTTCAACTTGAATCTTCAACTTGAACTGAAATATTTGAGTGAAACATTAATAGAAAGGCATTTGAAATTTACAGCATGTTACGGTCTCACTTCTCTCTCCACACAGATTTCGGGTTGAATAATTACTTCGCAGAAAATAATATGGAAGACAATCTCATGATCTTAGACCTCAAATATTGAAGAACAAAAAAGAAAAGAAATGAATTTGGTAAAGAGATACGGGATGCATGAAACTTTCTCCATTGAAACTCGGGGAAGGGAAGAACGACAAAGAGAAATGAAATGATCGAAATGAGACAAACTGGAAAAGGGAGAAAGGCTGGTAGGAATGGCAAGGCGAGGGTTCATTAGTGTCACAAGTCCGTTCAATCTACCCCCGCAATTCCTCTTCCGCTGCAGCGTATCGCCCGTCATGCTCGACCTGTCTCCCTCAACCGGGGACCTCTTCCTTATTGTTTTACTTGCAAATTAAATTCTCGTCGCACCGTGCTAACTCGAAGGTGTCACTAAGCGGATGCTCTACAGATAGCAGTCCTGCCCCTTGCCCTGCCTGATCCTTCAGTCTCCGATACGCGTAATTCTTGGAACCGCACGAAACAAAAAACCTGAGCTGGGGTAGCTAATGTATTGGCTGCCAGGCGGACAGACAACACGTGAGCTCGCAGAGCTAACATCTATCTGCTATGACATGAATTTTCGTCCTTCATGTTTTCGTCCTTTCACCACAGCGTACAGCATTAGCTCTCACAGCTTATGTAGCTAATCTACAAGATAAGAAAAGGGAACTTAGTAGAGGATGTTGTCAACCAGTAAGCATGTAATATGGATTCGACGCGTGTCGATGTCGACTCAACTGCATGCTTTCTTCTCTGTACGACATACTTGGCGATATTAATTTTTATCACAACTCCATGGTCTTACCTTGTTTAATCACAGGCGTACAGCAAACGTTCTTTTTTTTCGACGTCCGTCTTCAGGTATCCAACAGCGCCAGTAATCGACTCAGGGTCCTTTGCCTCCAAAGACGCGAACGCTACCATTGAGCCACTGTAGCGGAATGTTCTATTATCTTGTGTTACGCTGTCTAAGTTGGCACCATAGTATTGGTATCATGAATTGAAAATACGTAAAATAGTAATCATCCCTAAAATCTTGAAACCTCTAAATACCAAGAAAATAGTTTTTATGTAACCAAACGTTTCTTTATTTTGAATATACTTGAAATTTACTCTTATTAGATTAATATATTGGAAAATATCATTATTTTAAAAAAACATTTATGTATACGCCGACATTAACCTTCAGAAATTCAAAATATCATCAGCGTACGGCTGCTCGACGTCAAGAAAATACTGTAAATTTTCGTCGTCTGAACTTCAAGTTTCGGGCTACGCAAAGTCGGGATGGCGTCGTTTAGTCGTTGTAATGAATCATTTTGTTCAAGTAAACAACTATTCATAGTTGTGAAAGCCATGGTAAATTTCACTCAGTAAAACAATTGTTCAGACCGCGCCACCACAGTCAAGAGTCAACGAACCGAATATGTCGAAGGCGGCGCAGCCGAGTGTCATTTAGCGGCAACGAGGGACGAGATCGGCGGCGAAGATCAAACAACAGTTCTTGTAGCTATGTCAGATTTTCGAACGGGGCAGAGCTATTGCGCGCAAAACTTACAAGCATTAGCTGTTGATGTAATTTTCTTCCTCCCAGACAAAACAGCCTTAGCTTCCGCAGTGATAGAAAATTGGTCTCGTTTAGAAGAAAACTCTTTTCAGGCAGCTACAGTGTAAGCTGAGGCAGCTAATGGTGCTGTCTGTCCGCTAGACAGCCAACGCGTGAGCTATGTCTTATGGCGAGATTCGGGCCATTTGGTCCGCTCTTTCACCAAACCGTGCCTAGGGTAACGGAATTTGGAAGGACATATGTTGGGTGTCCAAGGAACTTATGGTACCGAAGCGACATTTGACTGGAGTAGGTGAGGGAAACCCCAGCTAAAAAAAACCTCACCAAGTTCGAGCGAGAGGGGTTTGAATCCACACACTACCACGCAATGGTGTCGAGGTAGCGAAGACCACCGCTGTCGCTTTGTAATCCTGATACGGAATTGACCAATGTTAATGAATAGGAAACCTGCCCTTTACAGAAAATGCAGTACAGTGAACCGTTACATAATTCCAATATTGGTTTTCGGTGTGCTACGTCTGATTTTCGCATTGTAACACGATTCTTTCACCAAATTGTTAATGTTGATCGCTAGGTTAGGAATCTGTTTAATCTATTTGTGGGTNTTTTCGCATTGTAACACGATTCTTTCACCAAATTGTTAATGTTGATCGCTAGGTTAGGAATCTGTTTAATCTATTTGTGAGTCAACTTCCACAAGATCAACGTCAGTATTGCTGTTTTCAGCGAGACGGAGCGACGGCACTCACCGCCTTGAGAACTTCGTCACGAGTGAATGAGAGGACGGTCAGCAGAGGCAGCGAAATCTCTTGGTCACCTCCATCACCTGATCTCTCTCGATGATGGTCCTGAACGATGTGACGTCAACATATTCTGTGACGGGAAGTTCTGCTGTTCATTGACAAGGGTCAATTCCGTGTCAGTCTTATAAATATTTTCCAAGACAGTTTAATTCTGTTCACGCTGTACGAAATAAATGGCACTAGTTAACACCAATATTGTTGTCGACGTCTGCAATAATAGTAGACTGAAGAAATAATAAAGACCTTATTTACAGCAGACACGTTTATTAAAATGGAAAAAAAAATTTAAAAAAATGCACAAGTCGGTATTCCTCACTGTGCGCGTCGAAACTTGCGGATGTCTACGCGCTGATAAGCCGTCTTTGTTTCTGCTGGGGTTTCTTATGTGTGTCAAATTTAGGGGTTAATGTTAATGACACAGAATATAATTTTATTGATTTTTTCTTTTGATATTTTCACGTACCTCTTAGATGAACAATAACGCAAAAAAGTGAATGTGTCAAGTTTTGTGATTATTAAATTTGATTGTTTAAAACTGACACGAAATGCTTCTTCACTATATCAATCAGGTGAGTACACTCTGTCATTTTTATTAAGAATAGATTTAACATACAACGGTGTGAAATGATAAAATATGTGACCCAGATGAGAGTAATACCCAAATAGTTTTAAGTATGTCCATGCTCCGCGAAAAAATGCAGTTTCCTTTGGGGTGACAGAATACTCCACCCGACCTTAAGTGTTACAGATCGTTGCCCGAGCACTAAAAAAGGTTAAATATTTTTGCCAATTCTTCGGTACTTCAATATGAGTACTTTCACATTTATCACCGAACTAAAATTAAATTATTACTACGCGACCACTATGTGAAATCGTAGTGGAGACGAATCGGAGGACATTCCGGCGATCAAAGACATAAAGATAAGCGTTTCATTCTAATTGATTTGAACAATTAACGAAACAGTTCACTCTCTGGAAAATTAGCGTCGAGCATTGTATTAAGGTATTATATCCGTCAATGCGACTAGGCTAAAGAACCCCCCAAAATGTTTCAAATGATAGTTTGAACTAATCCCTACCCAGTGGGGATGAATTATTATACCCTTACGGTGCAAAGTTTTTAATCATTTGACTTTAAATTTCTGCCAGTTATAGTGGAGAAAATTAAATAAATAATTTAATTTAATTAATAATTGAAGACTTACGACCTTTCATGAAGATAATTATGTTTTCTGATATTCTTACGCAATTTCCGACTTCACATTTGCTATGTGATAATAAAAACCCAACGACGTAAAAATTTCCATACCTTACGGGGCATTTAAAAGAATAAAGCAACAAAAACTGCGGAAAATACTGTTGTTCCGGAAACGATAGTGGTATCATGTGATCCTCGTTAATGAAAGACTCAAGCGGAAATCTAAATTTATTATCAAGTTTTCCATTCTCAAAAAAATGGTCCAATTCCAACAGTAAAAATTAAAAGTGCGTATTATTAATTAATTGGAACTCTTTNATGGTCCAATTCCAACAGTAAAAATTAAAAGTGCGTATTATTAATTAATTGGAACTCTTTTTATGTCCAGTCTTCAACTTGATATCAGTCAACGCGGATATAATACTCGTACTTCAAGGAACGGGCATAAACGAAGAAATGAAGACACACAGTTTGAATCTTGCGTAACTCTGGAACCTGAAAATTCACTTAATTTTAGAGCGGAGAGAGATCGCAATTTTCGCGACAACAGCTTTGAAGTCAGCGTAGATACGAACCGAAAGGGGCTCCGGAGGTGCAATCTGACGAAAAAGAAGAAAGGTGACAGGAAGCAGGCACATTTCTCTTGGAAGTTGCGGCAAGAGAACAGAATCAGAAACTCGGGAGGTGAACGACCGCAGAATAACTATTTGCATGAAACACGAAAACGGACGATTGACATAAATAGTGTCGATGTATTAGATTTTGTGATCACCTTATTTTCCACAGAGTAATTTTTTAAAACTTGTGTTGAGAGGTAATAATGACTTTACCAATACAAAAAAGCGTAAATTTCCAATTACATTATATTAATGTTAAGGTCGCGGAAGGTGTTTAGTTCCAGTAAAATATATTTATACAAGTAATCACCTCAAGAAGAAAACAAAACCAGATGTAAAATTATTTAGTTTGGTGCGATTGCCTTATAAGCATTTTTAAAGGATTAATAGTTCAATTTTTTAATGTTGCTGGCATCGAGTCTCTTCATCATAAATTAACCTGATTCTGCAATTAAAAATGTACCCACAAACCTTTAACAATTGACATAATGCATTATCCCCAAGAAGATAGCACTGTGGTAACAAAGTATCTCTATTTCCAAAATCTAAACAATTTACAGAGATATATGTCTGACGTGAATTCATATAGTAACTTAATTATTCAAGTCTTAACAAATTAACAGTTTGACGGAAATATTCTCTTGCTAAAATGAATAGATCGAGAGATGTTGACCCAGACAGACGATCAATGGAAAACGTTATTTTTTTTCGGTTTCGGAAGCGAGTCGGAATGAACCCACGGGGTCGTGCGTATCACGTTCATCCCCACCTCATACTTCAACATCACCGATTCCACCGTCAGTTCCTCAGTCTCATCTCGCCGTCACTGGCACCTCCGCCTGCGAGCTCATTGCACTTTCATGAGAAGAATATTAACGCCAACATTTTTTTTTATTTTCTCTTCAAAAATGCGAAGTCTGCCTCGTGGAGCGCTGCTTTCTGTCTTTTGCAGACGGTTCTTCTGCATCCTTTCGTGGCTTCGCAGGCTCTGACACAAGACGGGAGGTGAGAGGAGAAGCAACGGAAAGTGATTCATGAACCGTGCGTTTAGCCCCGCACTTCTTTCCTTTTCTCTCTTTCTTTCTTTCTTTCTTCCTTTTTTTTATTTCTTCTTTTAGTATGCCACCTACCGATTGATTTGCAACTCATTTCAATACAGAATGTCCCAGAACTCCACGTAAAAAATCGGAAGGATGATTATTAGAAGAAAGAAAAATATGTAGTCAATTTGAACGAGACCTCGTTAAAGCAGATGTTTAAGGTTCTTTCCGTAACAGAAAAGCTGACTCAGCACAGACGCCGTATGGATTGGAGAGTATGTTGTACTTGGAGACTCGCGACGTCTTATGCGAGGACTGCATTAATTTTATTTATTTTATGCCTTTTGGCGAGGTTCAGGCCGTGGGGCCTGCTCTTCCGCCTAACCGTTGGACTTAGCTAAGAGAATTGGGAAGGAGAGATGTTGGGTTGCGGGGGAATTTATGGTACCGAATCTACATTTTTCTGTAGTAGGTGAGGGAAACCCCAATTGAAAACCTCACCCAGTTCGTCCGAGCAGGGTTTGAACCCACGCTCTACCGATCAGCGAGATCGTGGAAAGGAAGCACTAGACCACCGCTGTCGCTGCTACAGGGCCGAAATTTGAACATGCGTTGTAATTTCTTGTTGTTGAATCTCGAATATCTATATTACTAATCAATTCCCGTAAGAAAGAGCTTTACACACCTTTTGTCTTGTGTTCTTCCTCTATCTTGATGTAATTTCATCATTTTCGGGAGATATTTTCTGACATGTGTGCCTTAATATTTTCCCCCAATTAATTCGCCCTATCATCCCTTCAATTCTTTAATTTATTGGGATCTGGGGAGCATTTCTGTTTAAAATTCATGGTTTTACAACACAAATTTTATAAATATTGTCTTTTAAATAAAATTCAACAACTCATCAAATAGAATATTAAATAGTAAACAAATGTATTAATAGTTGAAAGTGGCAAAGTATACTTTTATCTGTTGACAGCTCAGGTCCAATGGTGGGGGGGGGAACTACTTAGCCCACTTATCCCCCCCCCCATGGCTCATGATGAGTGAAAGTGTAAATAAGCCAGACCGATGATGAGTGATGATAAGTGGAATAATTGACGTTGCCTAATAGTCACTTAATTCGTAATACATTAGGAAAATTTTAAAAAAAGGAATAAAATGAGAGATGTTCTTAAGATTTATGTTGTAATTGCTTTCTCACTAGATTTGTTTTCACCGAATTTTTCTCATAAAATGAGTGGATTGGGAAGATAATTACTATAAACACTTTTTAAAAATTCATTAAATATTTAAAATATACACTTTGCCAGAAAGTTTTCGACAAAAATCTTACAAATTCTCTGTTTATTTTAAAGGTTTTCGTACAAAATAATATAACGCGTTAATTACACAGATAGGTATTTTCGCTGTCTAAATCAATACTATATCGACTCAGCCTCAACACCGTTGTGTGGATATGGGATTAAAAAAATTCCGTTCAATGATTAAAGTAATATTAAAATGCAGCAAACAGTTTCCAGTCATTTATAGCTTTAAAGGTTTGTAAGAGAATNCAGTTTCCAGTCATTTATAGCTTTAAAGGTTTGTAAGAGACAGAGGGAGACTATTTAACATTAAAATGAAATACATTGTCTCTTGTGACAAAAACGTTATTTGATAAAATAAATTATTTTCCGAATCTTCTAAATAAATGCTTTATTTTCTAATTCCAGGCAAATACCCATAATAATTTTGGATATAGTCTCGCCATCCAACCGCAATTGCAATCTACATCCTAGGCATTATAAAGATATAATGCTTACGATAAATTATACTGATAATAGACGTAGTTATACGAGTTCGCAGTTTATAATAATTTCCTTGTGAATAACTTTTTTGTTACAAACCGGGTTGTCGCTACAAGTTACTACTAACCACGAAACTAACGTACAAAGTTATTTAAAGATTTTTTTTATATTTCTGTTGACCATTGACCTTTGGTCACCTTGCCTTCAACAATCTCAGTGCAAGGTTTCCTTTGCTCTTTGCCCACTTATTTTCAGCACTTTAAACAAATTTTTATAATTTTTCAAAATCAATAAATTAAAGATTGCATGAGCATAATAAGCGAAAAATGTAGTTCAAGAGAAAAGTGTGCTTATATTTAATGATCGATTGCCTATTTCTAAAGGAATAGAATTTGCAGAATGTTTGGGGAAAGATGTAGGGGGAACAGATTATAATCGTAAACAGATGGTGAGAACGGACTGAAATACTAATTCCGGGAATTGTTAACTAACACCCTCTGACTTATTTGATATTCTCTCTCCAACACAATTTGATTAAAACATATTGCTTTTGGTTTTAGTGGTATATTGGATATTATAATGCGTATTCCGTTCTTGGAACGTCATTACTCAACGTTGAGCTGCGTTGCAGAGTACACAGTATTGTAAACTTTACTGTACTTATGAATGAGTATCTACCAAAGCAGGTAAATGGGAAAAATTTCCCACTTTATGCATATTCTACGGGTTTAACGTAGTCGCAAGAGTCTTTTAATCGTGATAACATAATTAATTTTCCCCCTAAAAACAGAGCTTTTTGTTCCGGTACACCGCTACGAATACTAGTGAACTTCGTATTGAAAAACTCATGGTTCTGTGTGTTTTCAGTTTTAACGAAGGTATCGTGGGATATTATAGCCCTCCTAAGCGTTGGGATTTTTTCTTGGTACCATTTTGGAAACCTTTTGAGATTAAATTATGCAACGCATCAGACTTCTTACCTAAGTGTAACTTTAGTTACAATAATCTTCACTTTCCAAAACACTTATTCAATAAAACATCCGATTTGTCGCGAATAAGAAAAAGATGGATCATATTGACATGTGGTGAAAATATGGTCCAGAGACAAGGGCTAAGAAAATCAATATTCTCGTGTACAGGAAAATGGCAGTTTTTTTCCTTCTTTTTAGATGTATAGTCAAGCACATCACATAATTTTATTCTCAATAGTTTCCAATATGGAGGGAGGAAAAATCCCCAAAGAATAGACGGGTTTTAATACTATCCGATACATTAGGTAGCGATCATATTATCACGAGGTGCAATTTCTAATGACAGGTTTAGATTTTCATTTTAGTTTGACCGTACAATATTATTTTTCTAAAGACACTATTACATTATGGATTTTTAATTTGAACATAAAAACATTCTTAAAGAAAAACTTTGCCAATTCTTTCAGAATTAGGAGATTTAAAATTCTGTTCTTATCAGCGTTGTTGCTTGAGAGAGCAGGATAAATTATTTACATCATATATGTAAACACACTTATGATCACTACTATGAGATGAAATTATGTAGTTTTATTTTGGGTCGTAAATTTTCTGATGACATGCTTCCGACACAGGTAAAGCATTACGCCATTGATGCGACCTTGATGCAGAATCGTTTGTGACGTGACAACTATTGACGTTTTCCGTTCATTCCTTTAGGTGCGCGGACAAACACGCCATTGATTTTTGCGCGAGATCCCCACTCCGCCGGGAGAGTAACTGTAACATCTCTTCTGCACGAATCCGGCATGGCCATTTTTAGCCGGACAAAACTACAATCATTGAATAATGATACTAAACAATTACCGTAACCGGACGGAGTAAATCACACAAATAAAGTATCGTTCTTTAAAGCACTTAAAAATTATATCAAGAAATCGAGTTACTTGACTCGTTTATTTGAAAGGGAAGTTACTCCACAACTCAGTCCTAACAAATGTCAGCGCTCTCACGTCTAGTAAGTGATAAACCATATTCTCAGAGAATTGGACGTGAGTTTCGTAATTCTCCATTGCGCATTATCATGTACCATTAACTGTCTCTGACGTCCTGTTAACATTGTTAATGCTAAATATAAAACCAAGTGAAATGTATAAACAATTAGCAGATAGGGGAAAGTAGTGTCGGGGAAGATTTTTTTATTGCTTCACATATCTCAATGCTGAGGTTGCTTCGCAATAAAATTCTACCTCTTCAAAATAAATATTCACAGGTTGAACATAACAAGATTTTATTATGTAGGATTGATATGAACAAGTTATTTACTCATAAATAATTAATAACACCAGTTTGGCAATCACAGGCGTTGAAAGCTTTGTAAAATGATGCCTTTTCCTCGTTTAACTCACTACTGCCGGTAAGTAGGTGGTCGTTGAAGAAGTTCTTTTCTTCGTCACGAGATGGTGTCACTGGTGGCCAATCCTGAATTGGTTAGCCGATGAAGTATGATATTTCAGCGCGTAGCGACGCTGCTGGTTAAGCTTCTGCGTAGCCTCGTAGGATGGCGCGTCGTGTCCTCGGACCGTGGAAGTAGTTCCACTGTTGACTGTGCGAGGGCGCTTCGCGATGGTGTTTCGAAGTTAGAGATAACTTCGCTGCAGTCCACGAGATAGAGCCTCGTGGTTCTTCGAAGGTGGAAAGTAATTCAATCACCAGTCGAAAGTGATTTTCTGAACATAGAATATTTCGACGTTTGTAGGATGAATATTATCCAGTCACAAGTCGAAGACGATTTCATGAAGATAGAATATTTCTCACAGAGCCGAGTTTCAACTTAGAATAATTCGCAGATCTGAGTAACTGGTTTTTGAGGTTAAAATCGGATCCGATGTTCACTCGACCAGTTCTTTCGTCGTACTGAGCTGAGCTTGTGCTGTTGCTATAAGCTAAACTTTGACAGCTGACGGCGGTGACGACGTAACACTGGGTCGAGGTTCGTCTATTGAGGTTCTCTTGAAGGTTTTTAATAAACTGACCCGCGTTCTCTGAGTATTTTGGCAGATGAGCGAGACGCGTTCTTGTTGCACGCTCGTGCCACGGAGTCTCCTAATGTTTACAATTGTAGAGAGTGCCTTGCGTCTTATGCTGGTCTTGGGTCTTGAATGTTTGATACTTTGTTATGACGACCAGTATAAACAACATGGCGCATCGTCGTATCTTGTGGCATCATGTAACTTTCCGTGTGTTAATTACATGAGGGAGTTCATCATACGTTTTAAGTTATGTGTTGCGCTGTATATGTAGGAATGTGTTCCTACAGTAGTATCTGCCCAATCATCCAAGTAAATAAAACTCTTGCAAAATAAAGTTAAACGTTCATATCTTCGTAAATATTGTTAGTTTCATTCAATTTCCCGCGCGATTTAATATTGAACTCGGTTAAAATAAAGGATTTAAGTGTTTGATTAAAAATATTTATTTCACTTCTTGGAATCAGAAGGACCCAAGTTGAACGTTGCCTGAGAAGGTTGTTTATGAACTAATGAGAATATGAATCCAGTATTTTTAAGCTAGCAATTTTAGTATGTATTTTAGAATTTCACCAAATACCTCAAGGCTAGTGTCCTCGTTTGCCACGGAGATACCCTGGGTAAGTTTCCCGCTGGGACCAGAGAGTTCTTAGCTTTCACTTCAAATTTTCAATTCATATAGCTGAGACGAAGATAGCGGGATCCCACATAGAATTGTAGACCGCAGTCGTAATACTTGGTTAGTGTAATCTAGATTACATAAATACGCTGTACCCCCAAAACGGAAGCTTAAAGTGCAGAAATCCAACGATACTTAAAGCGCAGAAAATTATCTATGTAATGATGCCTCAATTTTGCATCTAGACGAAACTTCAAAATTTTTTCCCTGTGTAATACGTTACAACGATATTCTGAATGTGTAAATGTGGCAACAACGCATTCGATGATTTTTGTGTGTGGCGTTTTACGGCTCTTGTCGACATCAAAGGTCATTGGAGCCCAAAAGTACTTGTACAGGTAGGGAAAATGCAGTTACGCACTAGGGAGAGTCGGCATGACTCCCCGCGTGTGGGACTCGTCGAATGACTCGACCCTACCCACTAAAACCCTCCTGATCTACAACACACCAAAACATATCTCACAACATACATCAAATGGAGGGGGGGCTACAATGAGGGGGGACAAAGAATAAGGGGGGACAAAATATGAGGGGTAGGACAAAAAATGAGAGGAATGAGGAAAATGAAAGATACCCTAGCCCTAATAGCGTCGGGATCGAAAAGAACAAGAGGTGACCACAAGGGAGATCAGGNGAAAATGAAAGATACCCTAGCCCTAATAGCGTCGGGATCGAAAAGAACAAGAGGTGACCAAGGGAGATCAGGAAAGAGAAAGGAAGGAGCATGGCACAAGTAAGTGGAAGTAATGCCAGACTCAGCTCGGGACCCCGTGTTCGCCAAACACGTACTTACTAGATGTAAGTCCCCTGGGGGGGGGGCATTCGATGAGAATTGCAAAGTATCTATTTTACAGATGATGTAATTTTTGTTTACTTAAAACTATGTATTATTCAATATTCCTCAGGATGGCGCTGAGAAGTAAAATAATTGGGAACTGACTTTCCAGAGGAAAATAATTGTTTTAAATATATAATGTGTATTTATTGTGATAAAATTCGGAAATGTGAAAAGTGAAAACAATAGAACATCGAGTCTGAAATGGTGTAATTATGTATTATCTTGTTTCGATTGAAGAGGAGCGTATTTGCAAGTATTGTGCAATGAAATTGATGCAACGAAAATGGACGCCGTTTCAATTTAGCGTACGATTAGTTAAACATAATCGGGTTGGGCATTTCCTTTCACTGTTTTCACAGCCATGCACAACGAACATCGGAACGCGATGTAAATATTTTTTTATTCGTTTTATAATTATAGGTTTGTGCAAAGTGTTTTAAAGTCAACGGATAAAATTTAAGCTATCTTCTGTTCAGAATATTTTGTTAATTACCACAATGGTTCCTCAATCTGTTTTTTTTATCAATCTTCCCTTGCTTGCTCTTTTCTCATTAATAAACCACAGAAGTATACTTAATGAATTTAGCTTAAAATTACCCTTCGTTAATCTGCTTGATGCATACAACTGAAAATCAACATGTACCTTTACACATACATACTTAATTAATCTCATTTTTGATGCATTATTCACTCGGTAGTTTATAATAGCTATGAATCTAGTTACAGCATGTTGAAATGGAAATGGTTATACCCTTTACAAGAGAACTACGAGACCGCCATAAACCTTACCTCTTATTATTATTCAATTTGAAAATTCAGAAACTATACACTTAGGAATCAGCGTTTCAAAAGGTTACTCGATGATATAGTTGACGTGATTTTGAAAAAATTTCGTAGCCTACCTTCTGCTTTATGACCTCTGCGGTATATTTGTGAAGATACTTTTAACAAAGAGGGCAACAAATGAGCGGATCGGGTAACAGAAAGGAAGTACGTTAGAGAGGAGAGTACCCGTACGAATATGTTGAAGAAGAAAAGAAAAGAAAAGATAGGTATTACAGAGTATATAAACGAGGCGTGGAAACAGTATCACAGAATATAAGCAGAGAATGGCTATAAATGCATCATTCAAATCAGTGCAATATATTTTATAGGAAAAAAAAGTGTGAATGTGAACCACTGCCAGTCAACTTTTGAAGAGAATACTATTCACAGAATGGGAGAAAATAGAACCTAAAATGTATCCGTCATTGTCTGAAGAACCTTCTGTATTATTGGACTGTACTACGGTCAAGACCGTATGCGCATTACACAATCCAAGTCAAGCTTTCTGTTCGGAGCAAACATTTATATTTCAGGAAAAATATCGATGCGCTTCCTTTGACTCTCATTCTGATGGTCATTATTTTTTTTCTTCTCTTTGATCGCGTAAGCATCGCGATGCTCTTTCCTCTTC
>NNCF01126389.1:453118-489350 GCA_002313205.1 Laupala kohalensis | reverse complement strand
ATAAGAGACAGAGGTAGCACACAATACTGTGTGCACTTTATAAAGTGGTGGTGTAGTGGTTATCATCCCTGCGATCAAAGCAGGAGTCTTAGGTTCGATTCCCGGTTAGTGACCCTTTTCACCTCACCGAAAGTTATCACGTATCTTTTCCACGTGTAGGGTACAACGAAGAAATATGTATACATTGATATAAGGTTTCCTAAATTAAAATATAAAAAATACACTCAAACTTTCGCCTTATTTACATTTAAATATCCGTTTTACGGAAGAATTACTTCAGTTAAATTAAAATAGGTGTACAGTATTTTGGACGTCTCTGTAAAATTTTGAGGGGAAAGTAAAAAATATACATGCAGTATTGGGATGGTAAGAGGAATTTGCGGAATATTTGACTCGAAACAATGGGAAATAAATTTTCCCGGCCAATTGTTCCATAAGTTCTCATAAAACCTTGGATGTCTCAAAATTCACTATCACATTCTATGAACTAAAATTATAGAATCCATTAAAATATCGAACATTTAGATGGAGACAAAATATTAACAGCTCAAGAGATATCATTTTTCGTGTATTAATTCATAATTTAACAAAATTGAAGCTGATATTGAATATGGGACCGAAATGGTAACAGTAAAAATTCCGAATAAATAAAACATCCTCCGGCAATAGAAATCACAAAACTAACATTAAATAACCTGTAACTTTCTATTCCTACAACATAATATGAACTATACTCAGAATAATCTATAGTTTGATAATAACATGTACATGTAAATTTACAAACATATTTGCGTTAAATTACAAACATATTGACATTATATATGTATTATAACTCGTAGCTAACTTTTTAGCTTATCTAGGAACTTTTGCTGAATTTTTTTGAATCCTTAGCCTCTGCCTTAGGGCCCTTGATCGGAATTGATGGAATACGTCTCTTGCTTGCTTCCGGAGAGTAAATTAGTTTTTTTTTCCTCCACGTGGTTATACATGGCAGTTTGTACTGTTTTTTGACAATAAATTTATCATGTAGAAAAAATGTTACGAGTTTCTAGAGCTGAATAAAGTAATTTATATGAAGATTTAAAGATAAAGATTTCTCCTTTGGAACAGCTTCTCGACAATCGATACCACAGACTAACTAATAATCAAAATTCAATACCACAGACTAACTAATATCGAAATTTCAGGAACAAAACTATAAAGACTACAAACTTGAAATTTGGCAGGTAGGTCCTCCATAGATTAAAAGCATCTGCTAAGAAAGGATTTTACGAAAATTATTGTTCCTGAAGGTGAAACTAAAAATGTTGTATGTAATAAAGTTTCGCATTCAAATTGTATTATCTCTTTGTAAGATTTGGACACTATCGTTATGTTTTTAAAAATAAAGATTTTTATTTATATTCTGAGTGTAAGAACATCGGTACAAGTAAAAACTCAGGCAACGCAGGAATACCAACTAGACACACAAAATGCGTTCTGCAGCTATCAGTAATTATTCTGAAGCAATTTAACCAAAATAAATTTAAATTTGCACCACTGGACAATGCGTACGTTAGACTGCACTTCAGTCATTCTGCAGTTGTCAAAACATCATTTTGTCTCATCACGCCTGTTTTCATTTTGAAAGTGAAAAACAAAACGAGATTCATTAGAAATGTCATTTGCTCTTCAAGCTGACTGACACTAGTTAATACAGCAATTGGTGCAAATTCCCAGCTCGATCATGAAGCACATTGTTTATGACAGGATACGAACTAGAGCGAAATTAACTAAAATCCGCGTAGAATGAATTCTGTTTAATTTTGCTGCTTACGCGATGTTAAATTCAAAGAGAAATATAAATCAGTTCTCCTATTCTTCTCGGCATCCTTCAGTCTTTCATTTCCTGTCGTGGAAATCTCAACATTCCATTCACTTGAACAATATTAAAATGTCAAGTGGAAAGAAATATTGCCCCTCGCGATATTAATGCTCAGAGAATCTCATAGCCGTGTTTCAGTTACGAATATCCCCTTTAAAGCAGTAAATTTTTGCTCCGGTTCAACTCGTCACGAGGTCAGGAACTTTCCACAGAATTAGTCAGTGGACTTGTTAAGTCAACAGATTGTAAAGGATAACTGAGTTTCGATTAGATGATATTCATGGGAATTCAAGATTGATGTCATAAAACACATCCTATTCATTGAATAGCGAATGGAATCACTGGTGGATCTAGACCGTAATCAAGGGAGAGGCTAAATATTATAATAATTATTGCAAATCCATACTCCATACTAATATATAAAAGCGTAATGCGAAAGCGTGTCTGTTTCTTTGTTACTTATCACGACTAAACCACGGAACCGATCGTAATAACATTTAGCAAGGAGATATTTATAATGTTAAGGATGAACATGGGCCAACTTTTATTTTTTTAATTATGACAAGAAAGATAAAAAATAAAATTGAAGATAAATGTCGAAGACATTGGGAGTGGGGGGAATCGACCATATTTACTTACGCTGTCTAAACAATTAGAGATAGATGACAACTAAGACTGGCAATATTGTACACCTCGAAAAGTTCTACAAAAAAGTCCGCGACAGCATATGTAAGGTTAATTTTAAATAAAATTTAAATTATCGAAAAAACGTTATGAAAAATACAAGTGTTGAAATACTTTATAAATAAATAATAAATAATAAATTTATTGTCAAAAAACAGTACAAACTGCGTATGACCACGTGGAGGGAAAAAAACTAATTTACTCTCCGGAAGCAAGCAAGGGACCATCCCATCAATTCCGATCAAGGGCCCTAAGGCAGAGGCGGNATGAAAAATAATTTAAGTGAAGAATTTAAGAAGAAGAAAAAAACTTCATAAAATTTAATGGGTTCTTATCTTTATGCATTTAACAAAAATAAAAATCATCTTTAAATCATAAATTTTAGGCAAATATTTAGATTTTATAAGATTTTTAATGACATGGTTCAACCGCGCTGCTACATTTGTATCTTGCATCGAAAGCAAAAATTCCACCTGCCGAGTTCGTTGCTCTAAAGAGTAAAGAAATTCCGGGTAACGTCGGGTATAAGCTATTATAATTATAAATATTATAGCGATTTAGTGTTTAATATAATACAACAATTCATCAAATAGATAACAATTCATTAAATAGTGTCCAAATTTATTAACTGTTTAAAATGGCTAATACATATTTAATGATAAATATACATTTAATCAATTTTAATATTATCTGTTGACAGTTCAGGTCCAATGGGGGAGGCTAAAGCCCCCTTAGAGCCCCCCCACCATAGATCCTCCACTGAATGGAATCAACAACGAGGATATATCGAAAAGCAAACAAAATTTTCAAGGTAACTGCGTAAAAACATACGTTTAAATCTCTTTTTGTTTTGGCATTAGCACTAGAATGAGGGATTCCAGCGGATATTTTCCATACACGCCACTTCGATTGTCATCGCCCGCTACTTTTTCTCGTCCATTCAATTGAAAGAATGGAAGAAGGTGACACAAAACATTTCATTTCCTGGCTTGACATGTCACTTTTATAGAAAGTCGCAGATTTAAAAATAAAATAAAAAAAGATTATTTTGCTCCTTCATAGTTTTGTGTCACGTAAAACACGAAAAGATGATAAACAAAAACTTTGACTCAGTTAAAAAAAAAAAATATTTAGTAAAAATAATAACGACAGTTTGCCGAATAATCACGTAATACGAAAAACATTTTACAATTTACTAAAAAAAGAAACAATGAGCAACATAGAAACGCCATTTAATTTATCATGCTTTGATAATGTTGCTAAAGCTCCACAATTACCAAGTAAAAAAAGAAATGAATATATTCACAATATTATATTGAAATTAGTAATTATTCTTACAAGATGGTTTTGGGGAACTATTGATCAGAGACATTTCTCATTTGATATCAGCGTAATGAACTTGTACTCCATCGGTATCTTATCACTGTACACACTCTTTTCCAACAACACAATGAAGTAAGAATTAGTCACGAAATTATTCTGAATACAACAAACATTTAAGAATTTCGCGTTATAAAGATTCGAATTTATCTCGCTTGATTTACCGTGTTGCGTAGATCAAAAACTTACCCAATTCTATTACACAACTTTTATTCACATTTTGTTTGCCAATTCTTCGTTAATTGAAGTTATTTCGAGGAAAACTCTATTTTCCAAAATGAATTTGGTGTGGTTACAATTTCTATTTCCACAAACTTTCTTTTGTATGCTTCAAGCATAAGAATGATTCTGAGTTAGAAAATCGCTACTTTTCCTTACTATCATGGGTTCAACTTTCTTGGTCAGGTTGATCTAATTTCATTTGTATTCAATTACATATTTTTGTAATCTCTCCATTTTTGTAAATTTTCAACCTAACATATTTTCCAGAAAATTGTCTCTTATACAACAAACAAAACATTTTATTAGATCAATAAAATTCAAGTTACTTAGAAATATGGTCCTGTAATACTGGCCTATGTCACACATCTATCATCAAATATATATGTTCTCTCGGCGAGAACATATCATAGATATATGATCACTGTTGAACAATTATCAAAACTGGTGCATTACACGGTCATATATTTTATCTAAAGTTTTTTGATAAAATATTGATGTCATAGAAATATAATCACGTAACTCTGACATTAACAATACAATGATGCAACTCTCCTTGATAATCAGAATCTGTTCTTGGCGTAAATGAACACATATGATAGTATGAATTGCTTTCTATTCATGGTTCTAGAATTCTCAAAATACTCGTTGCGTACCGTACAACGTCAATCTAAGTCGTCTCTCCACAACACAGTATTCTGAGAAACGTTGAATGGCATACTTCCAGCGAGTGTTCATTTCAGCTCGGATTCAGTGAATGCACCGTAAGTCCTTAGACATACAATTTTCATCTCATTTACATGAAATATTATTGTAGCAAACTGTGGGTTCTTCCTTGCTGCGATTTTAGATCCTATAGCAGCTCCTCAGTGCAACCCTTCAGAAATAATTGGATTAATTAAGCAACCCTTTCGAGTTACCGAAGTAATAATTTGCCGAGTAGAAACTGAGCACATGGAGAATACAAAACAAGACTTGCTCTATTAAGTGCTTTACGATTTACTGGGGCTTGAGTGAAATGGATATACGATATTTCTTCTCAATTTGTACGATCTATAAAACGAGATAGAGCGTCGGGAAAAGCTACTTATCTGTGAAACATATCACTTTACAACACTGGGTTATTTAATGAGAGTTTGGTTGATATATGGACGAGATAAACGGTTGGAGCCAGAGAGGAAATTAGCATGATCGTAAACACGGAATCGAGCGAAAAATCAATTATCCGTAAAACGCAATGCCTATCAAGCATATGGACCAATAAATCTTTCGGGAGATTTAATGGAGTTTTACGTATGAGTTGTATTGCGATAAACTTAACATAATATATGATATTAATCTCTGAATCTGATTATTATGTTCTTTGTGTATACAGGCGATTTTCGGCTGATACTTTGATTTACTATTCGTTAAGTAATTCATTCAACAAACTTATTATTCCAATATATAACTCTGCATTTGTTCCAGGACACAACCATCACGTTGTCATTTTACGAGAAACGGTATTTATCAGACAGTATTTTCAAATATAAGTAAATAAAAACTGTATAAATCAGTCGTTTAAACAACCTGAAGATTCCAGCCAAAAGATACACAGTTGTTTGTATTATGCATTGGTAAGTTTGATAACTTTCGGTCAGATGAAAATGGCGTCGAGCCGCGAATCGAACCCGGGATTCCTGCTTTGATCGCAGGGGTGTTAACCACTACACCACCCGTTCGTCTCTCACAACTGTACACCACATATTAATTTAATATCGTAAGACCTGAGAAAGTATAATGTTCTAATATTTTATTTTAATAAAATAAATATTTTAATTAAAAGAAGCAAAAAATAAAAGTTGCAATAAAACATGATTTACAAAATAATTATTTTTCTTATTTTTAAGTTTTGGAATCAATTTCATGTTTCAGACTACAGTAATAATAAAAAAGAAAAATAATAATTTGATAACGAAAGGAAATAGTTAGAAAGCTCATAAGAATAGTAACAATGTAGTAACAAAATAAAATGTAAGGATTGTAATTCCAGCTATGTGCGTCAATGCGAGTGTTAACGACTAGAATCCAGGAGTACAAACGAATTTTAAAATCAGTTGAACAGTGCTATAACCTCATATTTTATTGATAATAATCACTTAATGGATTGGGATAATACATTAATATTGGACAAAGAAGTTAATTATTACAAGTGTAGTATATCAGAAATTATATTTATAAATAATTCGCACGGAAGTTTGAATGTACGCACTGACACAGAAAACGTATCTGGTGTTTACAATACAATATAATAATATTTTTGTGTAGTTTCTGTTTTTTTGTAAACATATTTCGTGTTTATATCATGTTCAATTATTCTGTTATGTTTCTTGTTATAATTTGTACCACCTGTCGAAAAGTCGTGAAATTCATTTTACAAAACAAAGTATTCGTTATTAGTAAAGTCGTAGGTCTTTAATTATTCATTTATTTTGAGTGCATAATGGACGTTAAGAGGAGTATTCTTTCCTCTTCAGTATGATTTTTATTTTCAGCTAAATTCGCTTGTTCAGTATTTTTTCTCTTTAATCTGCTACATAACAGCTAATGTAAACACTTTGTGGAAAGTTAATCTATACAGAGTTCGATCATCGAAGAGACTTTGTATTTACATAGTAGTACCAGCGAGAAACTAAATGGAGAGCCATTCGACTCTCCCATGTAGCAGCAAAAGTTTCACAAACAGTTTTGCAGAACAAACATAACTTTGAAACGAGGAAGCAGTCTTGATACTCCGTTGGACTCTCTCTCTCTCTCTCTCTCTCCTAATCCTTGCATTGCTCGTTAAACCACCTCTATTTCCGCAGAAGGGGAGATTTCTTTTGTATATTTATTTATTCACGGGCATAAAATGGCAAAAGTACTTAACCATTTAATAAATAGTGAAACCAATAAAAATTCGAAATTAAAAATAATACAATATAGACTGTCATACCTTAGAATATGCATGTCGGTACATTAAAAGAATCAAACACTCAATAAATATTGGAATGTAAAATAAAATTGGTTAGATCTACGAATACTCGGGACAAAAACCTAGAAAAGTCAAAATGATATGTGATAAGCATTAACAGTTTTAAAAAGAAAATCTCATGCAAATACAGAAAACAAAACACAACATAAAAGATACAAAAGTCAAAATTGAATAAAATGAGGTACTAAAGAAAATACAACTAACAGTTATACTGCATAATTTGGCAGATATCTTGCATAAATTCTCATACATAAAAAAATTAAACTAAAACTAATGTACAATAAGGATAGGCTTATTTAAATATTCATCATCATTTAACATTATTATCTTTCACTAAGAAAGATTCTTTCTCAGTAGAAACTGGAAAACTCCCTTACCCCATCGATGATATCAGGATTGAACTTTATCAGTTCAGAAAGGAAATTTATCCTGACCTGTACGATGTGTTACTATTTCAAAACTTTTCAGACAATGTGATTTGTTTGCAGAAGGACAGATTTTTGTGCCACCATCCTTTCATTCTCCTTGATTTCTAGTTCTTCCAAAATGTTTTTGAACCTCTTTGATAAAATACCTTTAATAGATATCACTAAGGGGATAATTTTATCCTCATTTAATATCAATATATTCTTGATTTCAATTGCATGGTTCGCATTATTTCCTTACTTTCTTCTGACTCAGTTGAGTTGATGGTGTAGGTTAGTGGAACAGCAAGATGTATTACGGTGGCTGTCTTATATTTGTAGGAACACATTTCCTACATATAAAGAGAAGTACATACCTTCCTACATATACGTATGCTGAAGCTCCTCCATGTAACAGATACACGAAAGCTACGTGACCAGCCATGTTGTTTACGGGTTCCCAAGGCGATACCACTCTTTACACAAGAGAGTCTCAACATACGACGCCAAAGAACCCCAACATAGTAAACATTAGAAGATTCTATGCAACAAATATCACCGCAATTGCGATTCCATGACGGCAGAGAGACGCCTCAAATCACCCTCCGAAATGCTTCGAAACCCTCGAGAAATTTCCGTAATACCCGAGAATATTCGAGAACTCAGCCTAGCTTGTTAAGAAATTTCTAGAGAATCTCAAGAAACGAACCGCGACATAGTGTTGGGTCGCCCTGACCGTCGCTTGTCTTTGTTTAGCTCATAGCTACCAGCGACGAAAATATTCATTCCGCTCCAAAGTCTCGAGGTGTTCACATCGCAGATCCGATAGCTCCTCACGAGAAGCCTAGCCCAGCTGAAGAAATTCTATCTTCAAATCAAGTGATTGAAATATTCCACGAGCTCGGGAATTCTACCAAGTCAAACTCAGAAACCAGTGACTGAAATATTCTCCGGCCTCAGAAATTCTTCTAAGTTGAAATCAAATGACAGATTTCACGCGTCAAATGCCGAATAATTTCTATCTTCGAAATTCGTGATATTCTCCGGCCTCAGAAATTCTTCTAAGTTGAAATCAAATGACAGAAAGGTTTCACACGTCAAGTGCCGAATAATTTCTATCTTCGAAATTTGTGATTGAAATTATTTCAAGTATCGTCACGAAGCGTCATCTCGCGGCCAGCCCTGGGACCCGCTCAGAGACACGAAGACAACTTAGACTGGAGGCGCCATCACGTTACTGAACGTCATACTGCGTCGACCGACACCACCAGCGGTGTGCTCTAACGGTGAAGACACGAAGAACTTCGACTGGAGGCGCCATCACGTTACTGAACGTCACACTTCGTCGACTGACACCACCAGCGGTGCCATCTGACAACGAAGAAGGATACTCCTTGTAATTGACCACTGACTAGCCTCAAGCGTGAGTTACGAGAACGAGATTCACATTGAACTTTCAATGCTTGCCGTTTGTCGTCTCGTGCTATCCTTTGTTTACGTCACGACGACTTTATTTACATAATAAACCTTGTTATTAGAACTTCTTGAATATTTATTTTTGAGAGGAAGAGACTTCATTGTGAAGCAATAAAAAATCTTCCCGACATATTCCTTATCAATGTGAACGCTATCAGGACGATTATAATCCACTGTCCTGTCTGTCAACGCAGGTCTATTCCTATAGAGGAAGTGTTCCTGATTTTCAAGTAGTGATGGTTGTTGGTATTTACAACATAGTGGTGTTACATCACTTATTATTATTATTATTATCAATCTTGTTCACGACCTTCTGTCGGTTTCTTGTGGTTGGAGGAGTCAGAGACTCGTCTTAACCGCATTTATGGTAATTTGGTTATCATCGAATGTCACATGTACAAGAATCGTATTTCAAAGCTAATTCCTGATTAATGACTTTTCCAACTTGATCATGCCTAATCTTGCAATCACATTGTGCTATATCTTGGCAACCTCCTATGATACGGTGTATTGTTTCAGATTCCTTTTTGCGTCTCCGGCATAAGTCCGATTCAACTCCATCTTTCAAGGTGTACTTACGGTAATTGTTGGTCTTGATCATTTGGTCTTGAATGGCGATAAAGAACCCTTCAGTTTCAGGTTGCAGTTCTCCATGGGATAGCCAGTGGTACGATGCTTGTATGTCGACAATATCTCGGCTCATTTCATTTATAAACCCTCAATGCAGGGCCTTTTCTTTCCAAAGAGTAAGCTTGGTTACATCTTCTTCTATGTCAAGGGTCTTATGTTCATAACTTAATGTGTATGGAGTGCATTTATCTGCTTTGACTATTGATTAGTAGTAATGTGATTCTTCTTGTTTTGAGAAGAAATACTGTCTTATATTGCGAACAATTTTGTTATGTAAGTTAAGTATATCTATTAGTTTCCGCTTCCCATCTTTACTTTTTAGTGTAGTTCTTTCTACAACTGCTTTTGGGTGATGTATTCTGTGTCGTGTCATGGCTACATTGGATTTTTGTTTGAATCTCCCTTTTGTTTGTGTCCATCTCAGGACACCGAAAGTGTATGTTAACAGTGTTACTACATCAATGTTCATGGCTTTGAATTCATTTTTGGCATTTAATTTAGATTTGAGAACCATGTCAATTCTTTTGGAGTATTTTTGCTTAATTTTTTCTTTCATCTCTTTATGTTCCGTGTTCTTCTTCTGACGTAATCCTAGATATTTGTATGTTTCCTCTTCAAACATTGGTTCAATTTCAGGTAGTTGTTCTCCTTCAATTCTAGCTGCAATTTATTCCCCCTTTTATTGATTGAGTTCTACATTTGTCTATGCCGAATTTCATATTTATGAAATTAATGAAATTTCTTGTTAGTTCAATAAAATGTTTCAGTTGATTTTTTGTGGTTGTATAGAGTTTTACACCATCCATAAAGAATAGATGCGATAGAATGTATTCTACTTTTTCCCATGCCTAATTTGTAAAACTGTCTGTGGTTATTATAATTTTGGAGAGCGGGTTTAGGGTCATGTAAGACCATAAAGTACTTAATGAGTCTCTCTGGAATATGCCTCCGTTTATATGGATGTACTTGGTTTCAATTTTTCTTTCATGACTGCATAGTACGATTTTTGTTTTCCATTTGGCCATTGTAGTCCTCAGAAAGTCTCCTAATGTCGGATGGACTTTGTATATCTCTATGGTCTCTTGCAGCCAGCTATGCGGTACTGCATCATATGCTTTCTGGAAGTCAATATACGATGTATACAGATTTCTTTTTTGTTTTATTATCTGGTCTATTACTACAGTGTCTACAATCAACTGTACTTTACTCCTCTTGATTCTTTATACATCCTTCTTGTTTTATTGTCAAAATTATATTATTTTCACAATGCTTGTATAATCTGTTGATTATCACAGATGTAAAAAATTTCTATGGTTGGGAGACATGTAATTGGTCTATATTTGCTTGAATCTTTTGTATCGTTATCTTTAGATTTCAGGTATATTATTGGAATTGTCATAAAATTTGGCAACACATTAGGGTTTTTCAGTGTCTTGCTAAAAGCTTGGTGTTTCGGCACACATAATTCCATCCAGCTACGAATAAAGTTTTCCCTAAGTAAGGCTAATTGTTTTCTCGGCACTTGCCGCGAGGCTACGCTTGGAATTCCTCTCACCCCCGAAATGCAGGCTGCGCTGGCTGGCTTTTGTTCTGCGAAACACCTTTCACCCAAATGTGCACATTTCCTGCATCATTCATTTCGTAAAATCTGCAAGTATTAGCATGGAGCCCCATCAGATGGCCGTAAGATAGCGCCACCAAACGGCCGACATTTCACTTCTAGTACCTTCCTGAGCTGTTTTCAGCCTAGCATCCCTCTCTCATTCGTCACCAAGCGCCCATCCGAATCAGGCGCGCTCTCAATTCTCACCCGCGCTCGCTCCAAAAAGTCGGACGCGGTCTCAGTTGGCTCCCACGAGTCCATTCATACAGCCACCCGATTTCAAATCGGTTCTTTCAATCCATAAGTTTGATCATTTGGCTATGTGCATTTAATTTGCTATTCGTGTTACTATATAGCGAAGAACATCATCATATTGTGAAACTATCTCTAGAAGCACGTTCACAATTTGCCGCACGCGACCGAGATTTGTTCACATTGTACACTTCTATTCGTGTGCGCATACGCCGCACACCATTGTGCTTCAATTCGCGCCCGCCAATTTAGCGTGTGCGTCAGTACATTCCCTTGCGAGTGCGTGAGTACTTCAAGACCTCGAGCTGCAGGCTGAAGACAACACCAGCTGGACTCTCAAACTGAGTATTACCCTTTCAGTTATTAACGTACTGTGGTTGGTGATAGTCCAAGTATTGAACATGTGTGGGTGGTCATGATTGAACTAAGAACTGCTCCTATAGAACTTGTATGTATTCATGAAATACGTAATGTTGTACAGATCAATCGGCACTATTAGTATAAGGATTCGCTTTCACTCTAATCATAAGTCTTGTTGACTCTTAGATGTCTGTTCACTTGAGTAAGCAGCAGTTTTATATAACACCAAAATACCCAAGTAGTCTGTAAATAGATTGATCGGTGTGCCAATTGTGTAATCATCTAGAAGGGTTATTAAGTTAGTGATATTTAGATTCATATTTCACCCTTCCATTTCATCTACTTTGATTGCTCAATTGCTCCTCTAGTTTTTGTATGTTTAGTTTAATAATTCAATGCTTATTTTATTCATTACATATCATGTTGTGACGAGATTCAGGTCAGTAAATTTATGAGACCCACATTTTGGTCTTTTTCTTTAATTTACCTTCCTCACATTGCTTCCTCGGAAGCTGGTCCTCCGTCGTCACATATCTGTTGTGTTCCGTGGCATCTGCCAGAGGGTTTTCCACTGTATATTCAATTCAACCACGTCGCCGCGGAACACTTGGGATAAATGTCTGTGTGTGCAAGTCAAGTATTTGTAGTAGTAGTTGTGAACGATGCCAATTCCAACAGCTTTCCAGTTATGTTTTTCTAATGGTCTCCTCAATTTCATATTCTACTGTTAGATCTTCGAATTCCATATTTTCTACTTCTCAATTGTTGTCTTTTTCCTTATTGATCCAGAGTGCTGTCTCATTGTGTTACTCCTTCAAACCACATTTCGTCCCAGTAGTTTTCAATTTCCTCTTTTGTTGGTATTCCATTCCTATTGTATTGCATGATTTAAGCTATTGTAAAATCGTTTTTCATTGCTTGTGAACTGACTGTTTTGCATTTTCCTTTGTGTTATTTCTTGGTATCTTTTAAGTCTCTTATTTAAAACCGCCAGTCTTTGTTTGATTGTATTGTAGAATTCATTTGCACCTTCTTATCGCTTATCATGTTTTCCATGAATTTGGTACTTTCTCCTTATTCCATTGACATGATGGTTTAAACTGCGGGACCTCTTACCCTGCCTGTGGCCTATTATTCTATTTAGATATCTTAAATTAATTTCTCATGCAGTTTTCTTCTAAATCCTGTTCTGTTTCTCTCCATTTCCGTTACCAAGTAGTACGTGTGTACAATAAATCTATTTCATCGGTCCATTTTGCACGCCTATTNAATCCTGTTCTGTTTCTCTCCATTTCCGTTACCAAGTAGTACGTGTGTACAATAAATCTATTTCATCGGTCCATTTTGTACGCCTATTGATAGGTAGTGTACCATGAACAGCGGCCTCACTAATTTAGAGAGGCTGCGTTGCTTACGGTTCGAATCTGTAGTTCTGATGTAGAGGATCTATTGAGCAGAGGATGCAGAGGACGTCGATACTGCCTGCCTACGACTTCCCAATCCATGACTCTCAGGGATGCTGCACTCCCCAACTCCAAGAGGAGACTGCACCATTCTTAATCTTCCGGGGGCAATTCGGTCACCTTTATGATTGTGGTTTCGAGGCTTGGCTTCTAGTTCTCACCATTTTGTTATGTTTTGCATTTTATACCTATCTGCCAGGTGTAGGTACGGAATGGAGGGATATACAGTATTCGTAAAGGGTAGATGATGGCCGGATTGGCCAGACAGGTTGTTGTGGGATACCTTCGTCTGACTCCTCTGCCCGAGCCTGTCCGGCTAGAGTGACCCTGCCAGTATCTACGCTACCGTCAGCATAGCCCCCAGCTTCATTAAGCACAAAACCCCCACCGCTCGCAACGACAGTGCTTCGTTAAGGCGGTATCCCATGGGGGGTTATTATTATTATTATTTTACAATTTCTTCTGGGGGATTATTCACCAGGGTTTTAAAAAGTTTTTTGAGGGGCTACCTAGAATGCATCATTCCTGGCTTGGTAAGTTACGAAGGGTCGAACAATACGACAAGTTTTTAAGATAACAGATTTCTAGATATTGGGAATAAGTTTTTTGGGTTGCAAATTCAGTTTTTCCAAATTGTTTTTCAGGTTCTTATTTACGAGACCTTTTGCCTTAACAACGATTGGTAGAATTTCTACAATTTCGAGTTTATAAATGTATTATTATTGTTTATTATTATTATTATTATTATTGGACTTATTTCTCAGCGTAGCTGATAATAATAATTTCGGAACGCGTCGAAGGACGTTCCCCTTCCCTTAGGGGATGCGTCTCCTAGAGAAATTCTTAGTTGCACACTTTCCGGATAATAGGAGCCGTCCCCAGAAAGGCTATTTTTTGAACCTCAGATAGATAGGTCTTTCCAGGAATTTTCTTAATATTGTCGTGTACATATTTTCTCACTGTTTCCGTGGCTCCGATAATAATAGGGCGGAATTTCGTCTTCATTCCCCACATTCTTTGGCATTCACTGGCCAGGTCTTCATATTTGAATAGTTTTTCTGCCTCTTTGCTCACAACATTAATGTCGTTGGGAATAGAAACATCAATAAGATGACATTCCTTACTCTCCTTATCCTTCAGGACAATGTCAAACCTATTTGCATTGGTTCTGTTGTCAGTATTTATTGGTTGCTCCCAGAGGATTGTAACTTTCTCATTCGAGTTCACAGACCTAGGTTCGTGTTCATACCAGTTTTCTTTCATAGTGAACCCGAAACCTTTTCATATATGCCAATGTATATATGAACAAACTGTGTTATGCCTTACCAAAAACTGATTCTTACCCAAAATGGGGCATCCTGAAACTAGATTACCGGTTTTTGTCTTGCTTCTCTCTACATAATTGGCATAGGTCATCTGTGTCCTGGTGTAATATAATTTTTCGATCCCGACGCTTTTAGGGCTAGGGTATCTTTCATTTTCCTCTTTCCTCTTCTTTTTTTAAAATGTTTTTAGTAAAGTGTTTTTAGATATGTTGGAATTTGTGTTTTGAGATGTAATGCAGGAGGGTTTTTAGTGGGTATGGCTGAGTCTTTCGGCGAGTCCCACACGCGGGGAGAGTCATGTTGGCTCTCCCTGGTGCGTAACTGCATTTTCCCTACCTGTACAAGTTTTAAGGGCTCTAATGACCTCGCTGTTGACGAGCCCTAAAGCCCCACAAAAAAAATAATATAAATATCATTTTCTCGTAGTTCCTGATCCGTATTGCTTGGTCCAGAATAGCAGTAACAAGAGCTTCCGTTTCTCACTTCAGGTTCCCATTTCGTGGCCATGAAAATGCGGTTCCTTCATTAATACCATCTGCTGTAATTCTTTTGGTAAATTGGCCATGAAGATTCTTTTTTGCCATGTGCGCTTGAGCTGTTGATTGCACAGTTCCTTGGCTCGTGTAATGGCAGATATTCGGTCCTGTGAGTTTTCATTACCGAAAATGCCTCTTGGTACGCCCTTCCTAGTCTACATAAGGATTTACTGGGTGCTGTGTTTCCATGACATTTTCCGACGATTTTCTTACAGTTGGAATGTGGTTTTCCTTTCATGTACATTCGCAGACCCATGGCCGTGATCTTGAATGTATTTTCAATATGGGTTAGGACTCTCCCTCCATCTTTTCTTCGAACCACATCGATCCACATCCGCTCGATGTATCATCTTATGCGTAGTGAGGAGTTTTCGGGTTTTTCTCTCCATCCGTTTGAAATCATTCAAGTATTCCCGTGCTGTATCTTACTACTGGAACATCCAAGGTGTTAATGGCCTGTATTTTATTCTTTGATGTTAATTCAGTCCGTAACATTTCTAGGACTCGTCTTATGTACTCTCGTCTCACTTTCTCTTTCATGGTAGCATGTCGAATGCCTCCCCGCTCGTCGATTTATAGCAATATTTATCGCAAATACCTGGTTCTAAACTTATGATATCATCTTAATTTGAAACATTAATACTGTCTTTCTTAACAAGCATCCCTCGGAAAGAGACTTTTGCGCACTTTTCTAAGCCAAGTTTAAAATTTATCTTCTTAGTGAATTCAGCCACTGCTAGTAATTTTCTACGTTCTTCTTCATTACTCGCAAATGTCTTTAAGTCATATTTATTATTATCATTATTAATGGGGTTATATGGCTCACCAACGTCAAGGTCATTAGAGCACTAATTACGATTATTAATTATAATTATATTATCGAAGCCTACATTTGTATACCGATAGTTTCATCTGATTCATTTAAATAAATCATACAAAGTTCATACAAATAATCTAGGCTTAAAAATAACGCAGGGCCAAGGTACTAGTTCCAACCATTTGTGTCCTACATTGTCAATAAGTGTAAATATGACT
Source organism: Laupala kohalensis (assembly GCA_002313205.1). Lineage (NCBI taxonomy): Eukaryota > Metazoa > Arthropoda > Insecta > Orthoptera > Trigonidiidae > Laupala > Laupala kohalensis. The sequence goes on along the minus strand of NNCF01126389.1, from coordinate 473,106 downwards.
GAAATATTTCTTCATAAGCAAACAATAAATGTTTGTCATCAGAATGTTTTTCTTATAGTTCTTCTCTCCGGAAAGGTTCACCCCACAAACAACGAGTTCCTAAGTTCTCATATTTAGTATATTTTCAAATCATAATACAGTAAAACTTACTTATTAACTCAAGAATGAGCCCGAGAGCCAAAAGCGAATGATCTGATACTCTTCCTTCGCGTTTCCACATTCACGTGTCTCCTTCCNTTTTTTTTTTTTTAATTTTTTTTTTTACATTTTTTGACTTTTCGCGACTGAAGTCATTGGCCATTTACGCACTTTCCTTTTCTCTCACAACTGGAAGAAGAGTTACAAATTTTGGAATATAATTTTGCTGCTCATTAGAATGATAATATACTAGCGATGGTTTGAGGGTCCTTAATAAGGTTTCGTACTTTGGCTTTTAGGCCGTGGAAATTTTGAAGTTGTGAAAGGTCACAGAAGACCATGACATACTTCATACGAGACAATCCCCATATTCATACAATGCTTGTTTCTTCCTCTCAATTCCTTCGGTTAAATAATGTACTTACGTGGAAGAGGGAGTCTGATTGCATGAACCTAACCACTTCATAAATACGAGATTAAATAAATAAATAAATAAATAAATGACATGTTCTCACTTTTTCACCAATTTCCACTAGCTTCAGTTTTTACCGGTTTCAGGAGTGTTGCCCGATCTCAAAAGTTGTTCTAGTTATATTAACAAAGAACAGCAAGATAAATTATGCAATAACTCAAATGAACTCGATGTATGCGGATACCTTACTCGTTTGTTTTGGCAAATGATGTGTAGATGAAAAAAGAGAAAAGAATTACTTCAGAGACGATGAATCGTCCACAAGAAAATGTATTCCTCCGACTCAATTATATAGTTATCCTGTGGTAACATAGTTCTCAGAAATACAAACATTACTTGATAAACTCGGTGGTGGAAAATCTTTCAGCACAATCAAGTTACGGAGAATCAATAATTCATAAACCCAGTGTGATGAACCGTGGCCATTTAGTGTCGTAGAGACATCGAGTCCGAGTACAGGAAATCGGTAGGATTGAACAAGGGAAAGTTTCTTCTCGCTTGACAAACTTGGTTTTGAGACGTACTTGGTTGTTTTTAACTCACAACTTCCGAGTACCTACTCGTGGAGGAGTGTTTGCATCGTAATCGGCCAGGTGGAAGTTGCGTCAGGACTCGGGAGTCGAGGCGGGTGGTGCAGTGGATAGCACACCTGCGGCCAGAGGTGGTGGTCCCGGATTCGAGTCCAATCCGTCGCAATTTTCACCTGGCCATTGACGACGCAAACACTCCTCCACGAATAGGTACTCGGAAGTTGAGAGTTACAATTGGCATCCGACGCGTAGGTACGCGGAAACCGGATTTAAGTGCTACCAGCATTGGAGCCGCCTGTGGTCACTTATCCCCTCAAGGGGAGCCCGGGTTTGAGTCTTGGTCCGTCGCAATTTTCACCTCGCCGTTGACGAGTGATTTGAGTAAATATTCAGTCTTCAGTAGGAATCAAATCAGCATCAGCATACGCAAGTCAGGACGTTTCCTTAATCACAAAACCTATCAGGTCACTGTACAACTTTCTCAAAGAAATATAAGTTTGACACAGGCCTCTACAACTGTTAGTAAAACGGTGTTGATCTCATTACTCTCCTTGAACAACTCGCCGTGCTATGACGTCACGATAGGCAACCCGCGCTGCTTGGTCGCGCAGCAGAACTCTTGCATCGGTTATAGACGCAGGGGCAAGAAAGTTTCTATCCCCGGTGTAGCTGCGCAGTAGGAGCGGAGGCGGTTGCGGCAAAGGCTGCTCGGCGCAGTGGGAGTTAAGTGACGCTTCTCCCGAGTGGACGCATGTTAAGGGACGCAGAGTTGATCCTCTGGACTGAAATAATGTATGCGCTGCATCCGCACGAGTGGAAGCTCGGGTGCCGGCTCGTTACTCCTCCGGAGAAGGGTGACGCGGGCCTCGGAGACAGCGCTGCGTTTGTCGCTGTGCGCAATAGACGCGCGGGAACTCGCGAGGAGGATTATGGGACGCCGTGTACTGTGTTGGAACAGTGCATGATGTGAAGGGGAGAACACCAAGAGAGATGGATGCTGGAGGAGCGGCGAAGGGAGAGATGCCAAGCGCTGCTACGAACAAGGATAGTGGAAACTCGAGGAACGGTGATAAAGTAGAAGGTAAGGGATGTAAATCTGAACAGTGTACATCGAATATAGAGGACAGGAGTAAAAATTATCTGATGACACAATTACACGAGACCTCAATTATCTAATGACGCGAAACATCAGTCGTAATAAATAACCGAAACACGTTTAACAAAATGTGGGTAGTTAATTTTAAACATTCGTAATTTAAAAACAAACAAACAATAATCCTTCCTTATGAATTAGAAGAATACAATTTTCGCAAACTTGGATCTAATTACAAATAGTACAAACAAATTACAATAAATTTATTAGAATGATAATAGACGAGGTGTTGACATAGTGTGTACAATCAGTAATCAAAAATACAATGGTAAAGTCTACTCTTATTCTTATTTAAGGATTATGACAAAGAAGACTATACAATTGTATTATTTTATTATCAATAAAATTACTGTCACACTTCTTTAACTTCGTAATATATGTAATGATCATAAGTCGACACAGAATGAATTTGAATAACTATACGAAGCAGAAATGGAGACTATAATCTTTAGAATAAGAGAGAGTAAAGAAACATCTCAAGTTGGAGTGATAATATTATTGTAATTACCACGTGATTTCTATTTTATTTCCAGAATAAATTCAATAATCGAAATTTCTGCACAAGATGAATAATGACAAAATTAAGAGAGAAAAACGAGAAAGCTTGAGAGTACTAACATGAGATATTTCTTTGCCATTTACGAATAAGTAAATTATATTTTGAGTTTAGGTCAAAATAAATACTTCTTTTTCATATCGCCAACGTTTCGACTTGTGTAAGGGTAACTTCCGTGTCCTCCGAAACCATAATTCAAACTCCTCACCACCAACGATATCACTACAACAGCTTATCCCACATCTGTGTGATAAGATTCAATTTTGGTCGAAAGGTTGGCGATCTCAAGAAGGATGTATTTATTGCTTGCTTCATACGAAACAGTCTCGTTCACGAACACAATACTCGCAATAGGAATAATATTCATCACCCTAGAGTGTCAAGCACTTTGCCAAAAAGGACCTTATCATTCAGGAATCGTTCTATATAATTCCCTGCCCAAGAATATAAAAGACATTATGAAATTGAATATCTTCAAATCCGCGGTTAAAAGCTACCTCCTGCACCAGTGCTTCTACACTGTAAAAGAATTTCTTGATTATAATAAAAGTTAAATCTGTCTTGTACTTTATCACGCCATTGCTGTAGTACTTTTTAAATAACTTATAACAATTTCAAAAACTATTTTCTTGCATGATTGTGTTGCCTTATGGCTCATATTAATTAAGTTTTATGTGTACTCAACTTTGGCACGGTTGTGTGCATAAATTCTGTAGCCCCATCCTGGCCCGGGTTTTGCTCCGGCTTTCCTTCGGTTAGAGGCGGATTTCTTACACAGGTTCTCTAGGCTTTTGTCTAGGTGCGTGTTTATTGTAACAATAAATCTTGAATTTAGCGTTATTTCAATTTTTATGGTTTTTAAACATTATACTCAGAGTAATCTATAGTTCGATAATAATTCGTACATGTAAATTTTTTGTGTTAAATTACAAACATATTGACATTCTATTAGTATTATAACTCGCAGCTAACTTTTTATCTTATCTAGGAACTTATGCCAAAAAAAAAATTTGAATCCGCCTCTGTCTTAGGGCCCTTGATCGGAGTTGATGGGATGGTCCCTTGCTTGCTTCCGGAGAGTAAATTAGTTTATTGTCCTCCACGTTGTCATACGCAGTTTGTACTGCATTTTTGACAATAAATTTATTTATTTAATATCCAATTATTCCGAATATTTTGAGGTAAGAAATTTATTTTCATTTGAACTAAAGTATATTTTATTTGAGAGCACACTATTCATTCACTGGAAAGCAAGTTTTGGCAACATTCATGTAACGAAATGTCTACTTTTCCCTATGCGTCAGAAAATGTGCTCAGTCGGGATGTCGGATTACCCCACCCCATAAGCTCTTTTACCTGCTTTCGGTTGTCCGGCGTCCGTCCAAGAGCTTCAAAACTTATCTCAGTTTCCTCGTTATTAATCCATATAGCATGTAAACGAGCAATCACTTAAGAAGCAGCACTCGGAAATCTCATTCTTGTTATCTGATGTTACTGCTGATGTGTTACTGGTTAGTGAAACGTGGTTGAAATTTTCAATTTCGACAGGTATTGTGTCAGTGTCAAGCTATAATCTGTTCAGATTTTTTTTTTTTTTGTGGGGCTTTAAGGGCTCGTCAACAGCAAGGTCATTAGAGCCCATATTATCTGTTCAGAAATAATAGGAAAATTATTAGGGAAAATCATAAAGTAAAGTCTGGTGGTGGAGGTGCAATATTTGTTACGGATGACATAAAAACAAAAACCATAGCGAAGTATACAAATAAACCGGGCTTTGAATATTTGTTTTCAGAAAATTTTAATAGGAAAGAAAAATATCCTTATCGTAGTAGTCTACTGGTCTCCAAACACGGGCAAACTCAGTGAATTAGAAGAACCTCTAACAAATTTTGTAAATAAATACAAATATGTACTTATTATGGGTGACATCAACTATGATCTGAAACTCCCTTTGTCTACAATAGCTTCAAACTTCATTGATACTTTCCACTCTCATAAATTACAAATTCTTGAATTAAATCCAACTCATCATTTAAATGAAACTGAAACACGGATAGATCATCTAATAGTATCTGGAAGTATGAAAAGTAGTTTTATATGGACAAATCCCTGTGCTTGGAATATCGAAACATGATTTACTCTTCGCTATGTACTCTATAAAATGTCCAAAATATAAAGAAAAAATCATTCATTACCGGGATTACAAGAATTTAGATTACATTAATTTTCAGTCAGTAGCGTTTATGAGGAGTTTTCTCTCGATAGCAAGGGATCTAGATTCAATGCCATCATTACTGATCTTTTTGACAAACACGGACCGTGGAAAACGTCTCAAGTGACCCGTCCTGCAGCTCCTTGGCTAAATACAATTATCTAAGATGTCTAATGAAAAAGCGTGATTCTGTCCATCGGTATTTCAGACTAAATAAAACTCTTGAGTATAAAAAACTCCGTAGCTCGGTAAAACAAATCCGAAGCGCTAAAAAAAGATAATTTTGAATCTTTTTAATTCAAATTCATCTACATAAGAAGTTTGGTACACTTTGAAAAACTTAGGCATAAAAAAGGAGAAGCCAACCCAAATAGTCGAGGACGTTCCGCTCAATGACCTAACTAAATATTTCACAACTGTTGCAAAACTAATTGATCCCTCCATTAAATTAGAAGCTATACAGACTCTTGCTGCTCAAGGGCCGATTACAGAAGATACATTTTATTTTGATAGTGTAAGTCATCGTGCAGTAGCCAATATTGTCTCATCACTTAAATCTAATTCAAATGGTTCAGACAATATCACTGCAAAAGAATTTAAAATAGTTTTCGATTTTGCTCTTCCAGCCCTCACTCATTTAATATATTTTTCATTCATGTCCGGGACTTGTCCTCAGGCATGGAAGATGGCACGTGTTCGCCCGCTCCCAAAATCGAAGAAAGCTCATTGCCTATCGTCCTATCAGTATATTACCAACATTATCAAAGGTATTAGAAAAGACTGAATTGTAAGCAAATTGAAAATTTTCTAACTAAAACCAGCCTTTTTGACAATTTTCAATCAGGATTTAGAAACAGCTCTTAAAGGTTTATAAGAGCTGAGGAAGATATGAGAAAAGCTCTGGATGTCGGCTGCATTTCCGTTCTCACTCTATTAGATTTGTGTAAAGCTTTTGATTCTGTAGATCATGATATACTGCTAGCGAAGTGCAGAAAACTGGGTTTCTCCGAATCCACCCTTTCCTGGATAACGAAATATTTTGAAAACAGACATCAAATTGTAATAGTAGATGATGAAAAATCTTTAATATGTCATATTGCAAGAGGCGTCCCTCAGGGATCGGTTTTGGGTCCCATTTTCTTAATTTATGTAAATGACCTCCCTCAAGCATTAACAAATTGTAGATATCATTTGTATGCAGATGATTTACAGATTTATGTGAGCGGAAAATTAAGTGAGATTTCTTCTTTAATTTAGAAAACAAATTGTAATTTGGCATCACTGCACAGTTGGTCAATGCAAAATGGTTTTCTTTTAAATCCCTCAAATTCGAAAATGATGATAGTTGGTTCTTCAAGGGCTCACAAAGTTCTGAAGAATACGACTTTGCCAAATGTACTTGATAACAATATAGTACAACATTAAAGTAAAAAANGAAGAATACGACTTTGCCAAATGTACTTGATAACAATATAGTACAACATTAAAGTAAAAAATCTCGAAGTAATTATAGATGATCTATTAAACTGGGAACCTGATGTTCGTAAAGTATGCTAGAAAGTTTATGCCATTATGCATTCACTAAAATGAGTGGGAAATGTCTACCAGTAAAAACTAAAGAAACACTAATGAAAAGTATGCTATTTCCTCATCTAGATTATGGTGATATGATCTACAATAATTTAAATAAATCATGAGCTGAAACATTTCTAAGTGTCCAAAATGCCTGTATTCGTTTCGTATATGATGTAAAAAAGTATGATCATATTTCTGAATATTATGAATCTAACAATATTCTTAGATTACAGCAAAGACGCATGTTTCATTGTCTTTGTCTTTTGTACAAAATTATCAATTTCGGTTCCCCTTCATACTTAGCAGATAATGTTACGATACTATTTTCTTCTACACTTCAACAATAAAAATTATGCAGCATCCCAAAAATTTCCTAAATAAATCCTTCACTGTAGCCACACGAAGATCATGGAATAATCTTCCTCCATGTATTAGAAACAGTAATTCATTTAAAATTTTCAAAAAGCATCTGAGGAATTTACTTCAATAGTAGTACGATGGAATAAATGTGCACTAAAATAAAATATAAATTAAAGTAAAGTCAAATGAGAAATCTGTTAAATGAAATCATTGATGATTTATGTTGAGTAAGCTACATTATTCTTTTAATATCAATTCTTTTAAAATTACTTTAAAATGTATTATGTTCGTTTCGTTATGTTAGTTTGTATTTTTATTATACGTAATCTTGCACTTCCTGTAGTAAAAAGTTTTTTATTATGAAAGATCTTTTCTACAAATGTGGATCATAATATTATTAAGAATACAAATAGCTTTTGATAGTTGGTGGTAATATTAACACTGTTCAGTTTGTCAAAGTATAAAATGTTTTAAGTATTTGTAATTCTCAATTTTTTGATTTTGTAATTTTTAGTGTAAAAATTAGAGTATTGTTTTCTTGTTTATTATTCTAACTATTATGTGTATATCTTTAAAAGTGGTTAGGTGGAGCGGGCCACATGGCCCGAGCCTCGCCACGTAATAAAGACATTATTAATTTTATTATTATTATTCGTTCGGCATATCGACACCACTCAAGGCAGTGTTCCCATCCCCCCGTTTACTTCACCCGCTCTGGCGCTTTGGCTTCAAGAAGCTATTGTGTTGAGAGTTGATGAGCGAATGAGATGAGGGATGAATGATGATGAGTGAATGTTGTGGTGGAATGATATGACTAACCCATAATTTCAACACCAAAAGGAAATATTCAGTAAGAAATAAATTACAATACACTCAATAAATCACAAAGTGAATATTTATGGAGGTTATAAAGTTTTAACCGTACCAGAACGATGAAAAGAAATTATTTACCGGAGGTTTCGTAATACACAAAATATACCAGTTAGAATACGAGTGTGAGAGGACAAATTCCAATTCTGTATCACTTTTCACAGATTTTGGCTAAGTTTACGCGGATATCGCTGAAATTTTATGGGAGTTATAATCCATATTATCCGTCAAGTAATTTATTTAATATCTATTTCATTATGAATAATAATGTCAAGCTAAAATATGTACGAGAATATTCACTATATTTTACAAAAGAAATAGTTGATCAATATACGTCGCAGTTCATTTTAAATAACTCCTGAAACAACTTTTCTGACTATCGCAAACAATATCTTACGTCTAGATGAAAATGGCGACGAGACGGGAATCAAACCCGAGACACCTGCTTTGATCGAAGGGGTGCTAACCACTACAACCCGTAGATCATCTGACCGTAGTTATCATATATCTTTTCCACATGTAATAACACGGACGAAATTTTTGTCTAATTCCCCATTATCTTCAACAGGTTTAATACCCGGCGTAAGATGAAAGAAGGTTAAGTGGCATGTCTTCTCAATCTTCCATGCGTCTAAGTGTCTCTGGGGGACCCTTCAAACTTCATCCGAGTAGAAGCATCGGCTGCCTTCATCTCTATCAAGAGCTGCTTCTTAGAAGTATCTCCTTTATAGAGCTCATCTTGGCACTCGCAGATGCACGACTTGTTGAGAAGTGGATGAGGCAATTTGTCTCATGCAGAACCACTTTGCCTCTCGGTGGTTCCAGCTATATCCGTATTAATAAACTGAGCCGCGTCAAATGGAAATGCGTTATCGCTTCCTGCAAGCAGACGTATTTACATTGCTAATGCGCTAAGCATCCTCCGATAGAATCGGGGTCTTGCGTCGATCCGTTGGTCTCATCTCAAAGAGTAATTAGTCAACGTTACAGAGATACAACTCCTGCGCGTAACTGTTACTCGCAGAAGTACCCGGCATCGCTCTGGATTTGAAAAGAAACTTAAAACAATCATTATTGAACATTCAGGTATTAAAAGACTTATCAAGTCAGGATTTTTTCAGTTCATTTTTTCCCGACGTTGCCCGGGGTTCTTATATAATATTCTAGATGCATTCGTAAGTTTCCATCCATCTTTGGTGATATTTAGTTTTCACTTTTATTAATTTCAAACATTAAATACCACGAAAAAGAAACCCATAAAAATACTCCGAGTTTCCAGAATTGTATGCTGACATGTACGAAATGACGATTTATTTTCAAATCCAGACAAGGAGAATACAATTTACCCAAATCTTAATCAACGAAGCGCATACTTAAGATCTCTGAAATATTTGATTTTCGTTTCACGTTTATGTTTTTTTAATTGAAATCAATGTTAATTGCTAGCGGTTACATAATTTTTCTTTTACGATTCGGTCACTTAGATTAAACATTCATTGGATTTTTCGCTCACGCAACACTATCGATCTCTGCTAGACACATTAGTAAGTTTCATAGTCACGCGAAACTACTGATAGCAGCTAATTTTGAATTTTTTTTCTTGTAATTCACCTATATTAACCATTTTGCATTTGCTTGGCAATAATCGTTAAGTTGGGTCCTATGAAATTGTAAATAATTTCATTATTACCTTCCGCGATTCCCATGTCAGAGACATTACAAATATTTTTTATTATAAATTATAGAGATTTATTGGAACGAAAATGTGTTGTATGAAGTGCCAATCTTAATAATGCGATGATAATTAACATTTTACATATCAATGTTCCTTTAATGCATTGTATTCACAAACTGAACTCTATGAATGAACAGGTGCAATCTTGAGTACGACCAAATTAGGTATGATGTGAATGTAGATTTTCTTACGAAATTTGATGCATGTGGATTAGAATTTAAAATTAAACATTTTAGTTTATTATATTACAAACGAAATATTGCGATATAAAAATCTTCAAGATATAAAAATATTTTTGTACTTAAACGGATCTCAGACACACTACGTACTTTGAATGTGTGGATATTACGATTTAAACAAAATCAATAGTTTCACGCGTGCCTCTTCAATGACCGCATGTTCCAACATTTTGTCTTTCTTATTCTTCTTGGTTTCATTCATTAACAAGGATCAATTTCAATTTAAATTGCTAACTTCATATAGGCCATTTTGATCATGGATTGATCAGTCTTTGACGTTTCTATGGAACAAAAGATCTGATATTTCTATGGAACAAAAGAACAACAGAAAAACCCATCCTGGCCCGGGTTTTTCTCCGTTTTTACTTCGGGTAGAGGCGGATTTCTTATTCAGGTTCTCTAGGCTTTGTCTAGGGGCATGTTTATTGTATCAATATATCGTGAATTTAGTGTTATTTCAATTCTTATGATTTTTAAACATTATATTCAGAATAATCAATAGTTTGATAGTAATTTGTACATGCAAATTTATTGCGTTAAATTAAAAACATATTGACATTCTATTAGTATTATAACTCGTAGTTAACTTTTCATCTTATCTAGGAATTTTTGCTTAAATTTTTTTTTGAATCCGCCTCTGCCTTAGGGCCCTTGATCGGAATTGATGGGATGGTCCCTTGCTTGCTTCCGGAGAGTAAATTAGTTTATTGTCCTCCACGTGGTCATACGCAGTTTGTACTGNNTTATTATTATTATTATTATTATTATAACTTTACCAATGTTAAAGAGCAAACGACTAGTTACCGAAAAAACATTAAAACGTGTTTTGGACTGTCCGTCGCGATAACTCGATAACTCCCGGAGCGCGACCAAGATCTCTAAGGAATTTCATCTATCCACATATTTTACCATGAACTTTTTTTTAATCAATTTCAGTATTCTAGAGATAAACTCCTTAACTTTTTTCTTAATCGTATTTCCTTTTGGAATGCAATATATCGATAGTGTTTGATATTACGGTAATAATCGATATACACATTTTTAGCATAGTTAACTTTACTCAACTGATCTAGACTCCTGAAGACGTCGACGAAAATCTTGGTAAAATCTCNTAACTTTACTCAACTGATCTAGACTCCTGAAGACGTCGACGAAAATCTTGGTAAAATCTCCAGTATAAAAATCACGTCTGATCGTTAAGGTTATTCAGACAATTAAGAAAATCTTTATACCAGAAGACATGTCTTCTTGCAGCTCTGGGTCAAACTACTCCTGTCATTTACATCGCTAATATTAAATGGATCATTAGGAAATGACTCTTCGACCGGAACAGTTAATCCTTCCAGAAGAGGAGCGATTCCCCTGGAGCTTTCTCTTGCGGCCGCAAGATCGCAGCATCGACAGGGGAGAGCGTCGTCTGCGTGTTCGCTAACGGAGGCTAACGCTAAGAAGGTTCGCGACGTGAAGGGAAGCTATGCGAGGCGAGTGCTCCGAGAGACCTTAACAAGTTGCGCAGCGGCGACGCGGGCGTCCGGAGCCCGTGCCAGGGAGTGTAATAAGGGGAGTAAAAGCGGCGCACGCACACTGACATCACGGGGCGGATTAGGTTGTCGACGCGACACAGGGTTTAGCAAAAGTAAGGGTTGGATACGCGAAGGAGCGGAAGTTTTGAAATAGTCGGCAAACTTAAAATAATGAATTGATAACCGCTCCTATCTAATTGTTGTAAAATACTTTGAGTATTATGACTATTGATAAAATGTCATTTCTTGACCTCTTAATTTAACTACAATTTATTAGAATTAGATCACAAATTACAAAAATTAAAATATTTTCTTCGAACTTTCCAACTGTATACTGTATTATAATCATCAGGAGTACAATAAAAGTATAACGTGAAAATACAAATCAAATATATAAAAAAATATACTACCAATATCACATGAAACTATATAACATTGTAAACAAAAAGAAAGTAAACTTTTCAAGACAAGAAAATTATAAACAAATATTACATAATTACAAAAAAAAAAAAGGTTTGTCACTTATTCAAAATACGTAATTTTCATATATTTAGTTCATAATTATGAATTTACACATTATTCACACACTTTCCAAAACGCGTCATCTTTTATTCATCGCTGATACAACCTGACTGTGCAATATTATTAATTTTTTAAAATATATAAATAATTATTGTTATTATTATTATTATACACACTTAATAACATTGCAATACACAGAATTTCATTTGTCTACATTAGTCTTTCTCGTTGCATGTTACATCATTTCTTTAATTCTTCTCTTTCTCGGATGGTTTTCTTCGCTAATAATCGATACGTCATCAAACTTGAACTTATGCTTAGCATGTCGCGCTAATGAATAGTAAGGGATCTCACTATTACAGTCTAATTTGTGTTGGTTCATCCTTTTAAATAGAATCTGTCCCGTCTCATCTACATAAGGTTTTCCACAACACCACAGGCCACAGAGTATACCACACCACTATGTCTATTACTCTGAATTGGCTGTTTGGCTTAGGAAAATAACTTCTTTCCAACTTCCTTTCATATGATTCTTAAATGCAATTTTAATGCCTTTATATTTGAAAATATTGAGTGGATCAGAGAGAACCTTCACATTTACCACGGACCTATATTTCAATACACCATAATAAATCTGTTGATAATCAATCTATGAAAACTATGTTGATAATCTATGATCTGTTAGTTAAAAACAGTTTTCCAGTGGGTTTAAATAACATTTCATATAGTTCAAAGTATAATAAGGTTGATAAATATGTTGACAATGATGTATTTCGAAAATTCATTCAGATTCTTGAAACGTTCAGCATGAAAATTCCTAACGTTTCTTCATTCATCGACAAATTCATCAGCAAGTTAATTACCTTTCCATGGCCACCCTGATCGACTAGAGAAACAAATATCAATAATGTTATACTCGTTGTTGTATTGTCCACTTTCCACTATTGAGTACCTCGAAAGCATAATGTAAATATAAATTTTAAAAAATCTGGAATGTACCCGACTCAACTTTCCAACAACGATTACAATACATAACAAAAACGCACGGAACTAAACGCTCAACAAAACAAAAATTTAAGGAAATTTAAAAAAAAACACTTCAGAAAAGAAGTAATAATATACAAAAAATATTAAACAAGATAACATTGCTTAGATCATTTGGAAGCAAAATATTTATGATCACAAAATATGGAATCCTAAAAATCATAGTATCGTACTAAAGTATATATGTCNATCACAAAATATGGAATCCTAAAAATCATAGTATCGTACTAAAGTGTATATATGTCGTGAATTATCTTCCACATTAAACTCTTTGGAATTACCTTATTTGCAGATTCAAATAAAGCGCCTCCAATGTAACTAATTTTTTGCGTATCTCGAAACCGGAATGCGGTTTATCAATCTGTACGCAGAATTAACTGACCAATCAAAATGCTTCTGTGCATATTTTCAAAATTTTGAATATTAAGAAACCGGAAGTGAAGCACGGTATGTAAACGAACTCGGAATGAGCTTCTGTCCAGAAAAAAAAGTTTCTATTCCCAACGCATTCAAAGTCACCATCACTCCACACTATTTATATTCAGGCCTAAATGCAAGAAAACCATTCCTTTATAGGAAATCTTGGTGAAATGACTAATTTTCAAAAACAATGTCGAGAAATAATTTTAGATCTTCGTTAATAGAACTACACTTGGTAGGAATATACACCACAGCAGACAAGCGCAGAGAACCGCAGCTGCCGAGGAAACGACGCGGACCGCGTCGTGTCAGAAGCAGAATTCAGAAACCGCGTTTAACAGCGTGTTGCGGCGGCGAGTAGAGAAGCAGTCGAGCGAGGGTGTGACAAGACGCTGAGGAGAGGTGGTAATCGAATTGCGCGGAACTAAACTTGGGCGACGGTAATCTGATATCGCAAGAAACCCGCTCCCATTCTTCTGACCAATGATTAAAGCCATTAAAGCGGATTGGACGTCTGAAGTGGTAGTCCTACCAAGAACCACTCATCGGATCCTCATCTTCACTAGATACAAATTCAAAGTGACATATCGCAAGAACCCCACTTCTATTCTTGTGGCCAATAATGAACGTACGTAAAGGGGAGTACACATATGACCACCCCGCTTTAACCACCTTCCCACCAAGAACCACTTATCGAAGTATGCTTGGGGATCTCTACAGATTCAGTTCCAACATGCAATAATGATCGGATTTTACAGTTTAAGTTAATTTAGGAAATTTCCCCGTTCTCTAGTAAATCAATATAGGAATACAAAATATTATATATTGAAGTAAATAATATTTAACTTGAAATACAAAAGTCCATCAACATGTACTGAACTAATAATGCAAATTTAAAAGTAATTTCCAGATTTAGTTAGTTAAATTGTATTACGCGGGCGGACTGTCGAGTGGTAGAATAAAACTATAAAAATTCATAACTAAACTGTTAATTATTTCTAATTCGGTACAGATTCTCCTAACATGGCTATTCATATAATTCGTTAATATCCTCAAGAGCGTGTTTAATAAATTTCTAAAATTTCCAAGTACTGGAGAAAATGGTAAAACGAACCAAATACATCTCTCCCTTATACCTGCGTCGCCGGGCAAAGCCTCGTTGACCAGAGTGCCTCACAGATCGAGTCAGAATACTAAATCACTTCACTCACTACCATATATCATCGCCACTCGAACGCATTTTAGGAAGAAGCCACTTTACTGCATTTCTTGTGTTGATTTTGCTTATTAAAATTAAAATATATTTAATGTCAAGAAAACAGTTACAAACTGCGTATGACTACGTAGAGAACAATGAACTAATTTACTCTCCGGAAGCAAGCAAGGGACCATCCCAACAATTCCGATCAAGGGCCCTAAGGCAGAGGCGAATGATTTAACATTTCAGCACTTTACTCCTATAATAAGAATACAAGTAGGTCGGTACGTGTTATAATATTAACAGAATTCCAACTAATTTGAATTTCATAAAACACAAAAAAGTTATTTCAGAAGTACCCACAATTTTAAATTATAGATTATTTGGAAAATATTGTTTATAAATTCTATCTATTAATTTATAACTAAATTCGAGATTTATTATTTGAAATAGTCGCGACCCCTGGGCAAGAGCCTAGAGAACCTGTGTAAAAAATGTGCCTCTGCTCCAAAAAAAAAATCTGGAGAAAAATCCGGGCCAGGTTGGGGTTCTTTTTAAATTTTGATGAAATCTCTTCCTATTAATATGAAAACACCCGGAAACGTTTTTGCACAAAAACATTTATTTTCAGAGGAGATCTCTTTTCTCCCAGAGCAGGAACAAGTATATGAAACTGATTTAACACGTACAGTAAGTTACACTCACATACAGGAACATCTTGTTTCTTATTTTTAATATTGGTGAGAGTTTTCAAATTTGTAGATGCAAGTATACGATATTTAAACTTTGTGGAAATCAGTACCCAATTTTCAACAGTAGCCTACTGCTATACAAAACCTCAACGACACTACAGACTTTAATTGTATGAGAATCAGAAGAGGAATAGCTATGTCTTAGTTTCTCATGGCACAGGCTATTCGCATGTCGTGGCAGATATTCTCACGATACTTCCGTTTCCCTTGCCTACCACTCCATCACATCATTCACTCATCGTCATTCGTCCTCGTGTCATTTATGTATCACCCACCTCGGGAAGGTGCGTTAGGAAGGGTGTTCGGCACCCTTGTAGTTCCCCCGCGATATCAAAAGAGACCTCATATCCGATCCCTTCGAGACAAGGTAAGGTAACACGAAGTTAATCTATATAAAACAAAAAATGCACTTAGAACCGGAAATTGCCGGATTTTTGTGCCCAAACCGATGCGACTCAACCATGTTTTCAACACATTTGTGATGAACTTCTTCCTTCTTTATCGTCTTTAGCACCTCATGGTTTGTCAAATTTTCTGAACTCGACCCAGAATAGACAGAGAGAGGTTTGTAAGGAAGCGCCACACCGAAAAAGAAACCAAAAAATGTTTTATAGGAAGATACCACAATAATTCAGAGAACTTTTGCTAAACGCAATAACTAAATTGCTTCTCTAATAAAACATTATCCAAAATTGCAGAAAATAATAAATTTTGTGTTGTTTGTCGGTCAAAACTTAAGTGAATTCAGAGCTAATTACTCGCAATAGTTTTAGTATTCTAGAGTACAGAGCGGTGGCGTGCTAAAAGAAAAAGTACACCAGAGACATCACATACAAAACAAGATTATTTATTGCATCAATTATTTTTAAAAATTACGTTTCCGTCTACTAGCATAGAAATATTTTTAATTCTTATATTCGACCCTTGAAGTAGACTTAAATTTTACTTTCAATCACATTTCGACTCCTATTTCAGTCATCATCATGAGATAAATGTTCATGTCATTGACGATACCTGATGATCAAAATAGCGGTAGAAACTGTGATTGAAAATAACATTAACGTCTTCGTTAAAGGTCGATAAAGAAATAAAATACTGCCATCCTATTCAATCGTCAGAAAGACAAACCAGTCTGATTCGTGTATTCAATTGAAACAGAAAACCAACTAAATGAACTGATTGTTCGTGAATTTATGGATTCAAATTACATTGACAACTGATATATTCACATGAACCAGAAATTAATTAGAGCGAAAAAACAAAATAACGTACATTTAAATAAAAGAAATAATTAATAAATTCCAAAATAAAATCGGATATACATAAACTTGCCAATACAAAATATTTTTTTTAATTTTACAAATATTTTATATTAAAAATATACTAAATAAAGAGGAGTATATTGCAAATGAAACACGCGACCAGCGCCAAATACAATTTTGAATAAAATTTGATCTTTGCACCATTTTTACTAGTAGATGGTTGTGCTTGGCTTTTTTCGTATTACGAACTTCTTATTTTGGAATCGAAGAATATATAAGTAACACTGAAACCCATGATAAACAGGACAAATAAGAGAAAAAACATTGTTCATAACTTTCAGATATCATTAATAGTATAAAGAGACGCGACGTATTAAATATTCTATATATGTTTTGATGATCTTATTTTCATTTCAATATTACTATTTTTGAGAGAGAGATTACTTAGTTATCTCTAGACGAAGACATTTCGAAACGACGTTTCAACACATAACGTTGCATCGTAATTAATAAACAATATTTTGAACGCGTGTTCAAAGCAGTTTGACTTTCGAGAAATAATTCTTCTTTTTTTCGTATTGTATACCTAAAGATCACATAAAAAAGTATTAGAGAACAATTACGATCAGAAAAAATGTATAAGGAGTTTATCCATTTAGTAAATTTATTTCGTAGCATTTACAGTCAAAATGTTTAGCGAATAATACGATTTGGTCCATCGAAACCTGCGAGGTTTCTATCCGCGGTTTCTCTAACCTATTTTACACAAACGACGGCTCTGTTCTCTAAACACCCTACGTCTCACTTTCCAATTACTTAACCTATATTCTTCGAAATTTTCATAGTCTGAACCTCAAAGTAGATATTGAAATAAATAAGAATATGTTTATTTTAATATCTTTTTTCTATTCTGGCCCGGGTTTTCCCCATTCATATTGTTCCAATTTTCAATATAGATACATTGTGTTATTATAGAATATCATAATTAATCATATAAAAGGAATAGTTACTCAGGAAATTCTTTTTTATGTTCAAATATTTCCAAATAATTTTTATATCTTTGTCCTTATCTGTAATTTAAAAAACCCAGTAACCTTATCTTTCTTTAGATCTGTCCACAAAGCAATAATGATGTATGCCAAAGGACTTAAATATGAACTTAATTCAATCTACATGCTTAAGTAGTGTAAAGTTGTAAATACAATGCTTGTATATATGAGTGAATGTTGAGTGTAAATATACACGTATGGATTTAGTTTAATTATCGCAGGAACTGTGGGTTGTAGTTCCAGTGCTCAAAGATAAGAATGTTCTAAACAAAAAAACTTGTAAAAACTAATTTATTCAACTGGAATTGGAGCTGTGGCAAGCTGTGGGTTTTTTTATTTTATTGTTTAAAATTTCGTTTGCTCAGTGAATCTATATTAGCTTCCTCAGCGAGTCTATAACGGCTTGCTGAGATAGATAAATAGAGGTCGGCGGTTGGCAGTGAGGGAAGAATCAGTGAAGGAATGGCTGAGTGACGGTTAGGCCGTAAGTTAAGTGTAAGTTAAAAATTGGATAGAATTATGGTTCGTGCAGTTTTCAGTTTGATTTTAGAGTGACTGGTTGTTATCGTGACGTCCTTTATGTAGATGCCATGGTTTGCACTGTGCGACGGCCCTTACCATGTGTTCCTGGTGCCACTTCAGTTACTCGTAGCCCATCGTCGCTGCGTATTACCGGTTACTCAGGTCACGTTATACCTGTCAGCAGCACCTCCAACCAACTGATGAGCAAAAGCTGAGTACGATGCGTTTCTTCCGAGGTTTCACTAGAACTTGTAAGTTATTTCCAATTCATCTGACGCCACTGATTTTGGCGCACGTGATTTGAGAACTATATTTGCCTCTTTGCGTCATCGAGGAGGTCGATCCTTCGTTATTATCAAGAATTAATTTTCTTAGTAAATACATAATAATGTTTCAGCTATTAAATAGCATTACCAAATGTTGTTCATTATTCTATAAGCATTGATCTGTCTTTCGCTTGATTAGTGAACGTGAATGTGTTTGATTTGACTAAAGAACTAAGTAGTAATGTTATAAGAAAGACAATTATTATACTTTGAAATATTAAACGATATTGCAAAATGTTATTTATAATTTTGAAAAATTCTTTTTTTGAATTGAATGGCAATGTGGTTGGTTGAATTCAAGTATAATAATATCAGTGTGTATCTTCTTTTGTTTAGATTTTCCTCACTAGAAAGTCTCAATTCATTCTGAACTATTTTTGTAATTTACTATTTAATAAAATGTTATTGATCCGATATCGTCTATCATACCTTCGATCTCTTTATATTGCTTCCAATTTAGTTACAATTGACTCCAACGTATTATCACGACATTACTATCCGGATTATTCTCCTGTTATCTTTTGGGTATGAGCGGATACTTTATATAGGCCTTCTATGCCCTTGCCTAGGGACGCCGTCTGTAGAAATAATAAATCTCGATAAAGTTATTTTAATAGTTACATATTATAAACAATATTTTCCTAATAATCTATAGTTTATCATAATACGTATGTGTGAATTTTTTTTTATTCGATACAAATTTGTTGCAATTGTTTAAATGACGTCCAAAGCCATTTATACTTCTGACTTCCATAACATCCACACCCATATAAAGCCATTCATCCAAAATGAACGATTCGTTTCTTGAAGTGAACAAAATATTACATTACTGGTTGTGAATGAGGACTATCATCAAACTAAGTCACGCAATTCCAATCGTGTCCTACCGATGTCCATCGTTTTCGACAAAGCGCTCCTCAAAGCAGCTTCTCTAGGAACTCAGGTGTATGTAGCCTCAATGCTGCGTTTTCGCTCTGAAATTCATGGATAAAAAAGACGTCTATCCAGACAGTGCACTTCAAATATCAACATGTCAATATGTGAACTTTTCCAAAATAAAAATTAACTAGGTCAACCCTTACAATTAAATCATACGTTAGATTCAATGTAACTAACATTATGTATTACATTATGTATTATGCACTACAAGCGCCATATTTTCCTTCTAAAACGAAGTTACCACATCTCTTGACCGTGGAGAAAATCCTCAGGGTGTTTTTCTTGACTTATCCAAAGCTTTCGATGTCATCGATCACGGAATTCTCCTTTCAAAATTGCATTCTCTAGGCATTCGTGGACTTCCACATCAATGGCTAACTTCTTATTTCAAGGATAGATATCAACAGGTCGAAATATCCTATACTAAAAATAAAATACTTGCGCGTTGTCTTTCAGAAACAAAGCCACTTACTTGCGGAGTACCCCAAGGATCAATTCTCGGCCCTATACTCTTTTTATTGTATGTGAACGACATGTCATCATCCACATCAGATTGCAAAATGGTTCTTTTTGCTGATGACACTAATTTAC
>NNCF01126389.1:435080-452321 GCA_002313205.1 Laupala kohalensis | reverse complement strand
TACATGTAAATTTACAAACATATTTGCGTTAAATTACAAACATATTGACATTATATATGTATTATAACTCGCAGCTAACTTTTTATCTTATCTAGGAACTTTTGCTGAAATTTTTGAATCCGCCTCTGCCTTAGGGTCATCGGAATTGATGGGATGGTCCCTTGCTTGCTTCCGGAGAGTAATAGTTTTTTTCCCTCCACGTGGTCATACGCAGTTTGTACTGTTTTTTGACAATAAATTTATAAATTTATGATAATTGCACGTATACATTTACTTAACAAGAATACATTTATTTACCTGCATAATATGGCAGATACTTTCCCCCATATGCTAATTATAGGGCAAGTTTCATTCACTTTCATAGTGAGCATTAACAATGTTAATCGGACGTCAGAACCGTTGTAAAATAATATATGAATGCACAATAAAGCATCATGTAACTCACGTGTAATTTCCTTCGAACATTGTCAACAATATTATGGGCAGACGCGTCAGAGCTGTCACTTGTTAGGACTCAAGTATAGTCCATCTGCCTTCTGAAACGTTACCAAATTTCAGAGAACTGCCAACCTGCTCAATTGATTCCCTTTCAATGTCGTATACTACTCGACTTCGATATGTTATATTCACTACCATCAAGCTCTAGGAGAACTTGTCCTTAAAATACTCTTTTTTATCTTTTGGAGTTTAACACAAAATTAACATTCCTATTTATAAAATACATTGCGTAAATTATCCAAGAAATCTTAATTTATTAATCTACTTTCAACTAAATTCATTTTACGGTAGACTCTTTGTTGTTTCCAGAGCGTTGGTGCACCCGTAAGGTATGTGTAAGTGCTCCCAAACTATGATTTTAATACCAAACGACAATCACAGGTAGTCCGAGTCCNAGTCCAAGTCCTAACGAGTGTGGGGTTTTTGTTCTAAAACACTGGTGGTGGCTGCCCTGAAACACCAATCGAGTCCGACATCTTTGTATTTTTAGTGCCGAAACTCTCGATAACTTGAGTATAGTCAAGTAACATTATTTTGAAATAAATGAGTGGAGTAACTTCTTGGTGTGTTTTTCAAATGCATTTATCTCGGAAAGGAATAGATGAAAGATGAAATGATGTACAATCGTCAACACATCTTTGGATGCTCCAACACAATCCATATCCACACTAATGTATAAGAGCGTTATGCGAAAGCGTGTCTGTCTGTTTGTTACTTCATCACGACTGAACCACAGAACCGATCGAGATGAAATTTGACTGGGAGATAGTTTAGATGTCCAGGATGAACATAGGCTAAATTTATTTTGTTCAATGTATGAAAAGAAAGATAAAAATTAAGTTGATGATAAATGTCGATGAAATCGGGGGGCGGGAAGAAATCGGCCATATCCACTTATGCTACCTAAACGGTTACAGATAGATGACAACTATGAGTGGCAATATTGTTCGCCTCAAAGAGTTCTACAAAAAAGTCCGCGACAGCATATGTCTATCTACTAAGGTTAATTTAAATTATCGAAAACACGTTATGAAAATAGAAGTGTTGAAATGCTTCAATTTATGGAAGGAAAAAATCAATCTTCATCCAATTTAATGGGTTCTTCGTTTTGTGCATTTAACAAAGATAAAAATCGTCTTTTAATCGCAAAATTTGGATAAATCGTTCAGATTTTATAAGAGTTTTAAGGTATGGCATCTCTGAACCGACGGCATGCCTCCGTGCGCGTGCCACGTGCTACATTCAGAATGCTCGATTCAATTTCCATAAAATCCTCTTATGTAAAAAAAATTCTGAAATTTTTCAGTTTAAGTGAACACCCGTCGTATGGTAATAAATAATGCATAAAATGTAAAAGCGAAATACCACTGACTGACTTACTAATCACGAAATATCAGAAACTACAAACCCTATAAACTTGAAATTTGGCAGGTAGATTCCTTTTATGATGTAGACGTCCGTCAAGAAAGGATTTTACGAAACTTCACCCCTAAGAGGGTGAAATGGATGTTAAAATGTATCCGATGCAACCCACCATAACTTTTGATTGCCTCGAACAATTTTAACAAAACTTTATACAGATATGACTATCTTACAAGAAACACTTTGAAGGTAAAACATTTCCGGTACCCCTTGGGATAGATTGGGAAAGGAGGACGTAAAAGAAATTATGAAAATAATACTATAACATATTCGATACCATAGTTATCCGTGCCGTTGAGATGGATAAAGAAGCCCGCAATGCTTCGTAAGTTCATAATTAGTCCAAATTAGATATTAAACTCCTAGCATCCTTGGGGTAGAGGTGAGAACGGGTAGCAGGTTAAAATAATCAAAAACGTCCTATATTGTTTTTTAATACATCCGTCTTGCGGTCGCAGAAGAGAAGAGACACCCTTCTCGATGTCGCTTAAGGCCACGATCACCCCCAATGTGGGAATACTATGTTTGGTTACAGGAAGAAATGTAAAAATGATCGAAAATGACTTATATTAGTGTTGAGATCATAGTTTTTCGGAATTAATGAGATTATTAATGACATTTTCGAAGACCCTAAAGTCCAAAATCAGTCCACATACACCCTTTGCATCCCAAAGGTAGGGGATGCTATACAAAACTTATCGAAAGTAATAGATATCAGAGACGAGTACACAGTTTTCAGCATTACTGAGTTAATTGTTACATCCAGTAATCGTGTAATGCTATTTTATTTAGCGTATGACTGCGAACATAATAAAACAAAATACATCAACTTGCATGAAATACACAAAACGCACGTAAAAATACAGTGAGTTTATGATGGCATATCACAAATTGCATATTACAATTTAATGTCTAAATCTTTAAGCCATCCCACAGCCTCCGTCGTAGCACTAACAAAGTCATTCATATTGCCCGCAAATCTTCTGAGAGGACAATCAGAGATGATGTGGGTCATAGTCTGTTCCACCTCACCACAGTCACACAGCGGAGTCTCACGCATGCCCCACCTATGGAGTGAGTCGCCGCACCTACCGCTGAGCGATCGCACTCGATTCAATGCGACCCAGATGCTTCGAGGAAGATGGGATCCTTCCGGCAAAGTTCCCATGCTCACGAGTTAGTGGTACTCAGAGGGCGCGTGCCGCCTCCAATCCCTCTTCCATTCCTCCGCAGGATCCTCAGTGATGTATCCCGCTACCGCGACAGCTGGTCGGCGGGATTTAAAGCGTCCATAGTCTCCCGACAGGTCCGCATGTATGGGCAAGTCCTGATTAGCATTTATGACAGACATAGTTATCAGAAGGGTTTTTTGGCGGCACACGGTTGGAGATTCTATGTTGCTGAGAGCGGAAAATCAGAATAACGGGATAGATTTGATGCAACCAGTGATTATTCTCATTGAGTCGTTAAATACTGTGTCAATTTTCTTGGTGTGCGGACTATACAGCCAGGTTGCGGCGCAGTATTCACCTGCTGAGAGGACAAGACTGAGTGCTGTGGTGCGAAGGTTATCGGTATTGGCTCCCCACGATGTTACAGCCAGTTTGTGTAGTACGTTGTTTCGAGAACGGAGCTTTGAGACCAATTTAGTTAGATGAGTTCTGAAGCTTAGGGTTCTATCAAGCTTCCAAGGTATTTAGGTTGCGGGTTGTGTGGGAGAGTGACATCATCAAGAGTTACTCTGAAAGTAGAGTGTGCCAGTCTATTAAGTGGAAGCGAGAAGTTTCTGTTCTGGTTGTGCTGGGTGTCAGTCTCCAATTCTTGAAATATTTTCCTAATATCTTCAAGTCTTCAGTTAGTGTGTTTCCCAGGTTGATTAGATTTTTATCTTGTGTGGCAAAGGCTAGGTCGTCCTCATATGCATATTTTCTGCTCACAGTTTCCGGTATGTCAGATATATAGGCATTAAACAACAGAGGGGCAAGAACGGATCCTTATAATTCGTGTAATGCTATATTCAGTCTCCATTTGAAATAAGAACTACCACTTCCTTGGAAATGGATGGGCATTGGGTAGACATGTAAAACTAATCAAGAGTTACCGATATATGTATGGAGATCAAAGGTTTAGGGGTCGCAGAGATTATTAATGACATTTCCGATGCTGCTTAAATTCACAATCAGCCTTACAAACCCCACCACTTCGGGGAATGGTATGACATAAAAAGTATGACACCTCAGGGAAGGGTATGACGAGTTCAGAATTTTCGATGTCGTTGTAATAATTGGTATCACTACTATGAGAAGGAATAAAGCTGGATTCACGCGAGTAAAACATGCGGGTACTCAGCTAGTATTTCAAGTGTGTGATTTGCGTCGTCCGTTTACGTAAAAAAGTAATTAAAAATTTCTGGGACTTTTGTTTTTTGATATCATGATGATGTTGATTACGAGAGAAGTGCGAAGCGAGTGAAAACAGACCACGCGAGTTCCGAGTCTGAAGTGAGGCGGAGATCTTGTGTGCCCGCGAAGGCGGTGGAAGCGAACGACCGGAAGTAGCGCCCCATAGCGGTGCCGAGCGCAATTACATCACAGAGGGGATTAAGGCGAGCGCTTGGCACCCTCCAATCGATCCCTGTGAGAGCCTCGCTACCTTGATTAGGGCTATTTGTAGGCGCTCAGCGTTTAGTTACACCGAAAGAAATAAAGACGTGCGAGATACGGAATGCTTAATACTAGCTAATTGTTTGGACTATTCTGATCGCTCTCGGAACAAGCTTGTGGGGCGGACGTTGGGAAGTGCGCGATTGATGGGAGTGAGGTAATCATGACGGGGTGGGCGAGAGAACTCATTAACTCAAGTTTGCGTTCGACATAAACAGTAATCAAAATTAATGGATGGCTATCTCTGTACCACATGCATCAAGGGTACTTAACGATTATTGGAAAAAAAGTCTCCAAATTAATACTTACGTATCAGAGAAAATTAAATGGATGAAATTGACAAAATCGCATACGTTTTTATAACATGTAAAAACTAGAGTATCTTCAAATATTACAGAAAGTGGATGGCACCGTTTCTTACAAACACGGATTTCCACCTCACTTAGTGCTACAACATTTTTATTACTAAGCTATAAAAATAATTTACCTATACTTTGGGTGCCTGTTTTCTTTCAGTAATAATTAAATGAAATTACTTCAGTTTAAAATAAGTCAAAGCATTTGACTGTGAATATAAATTAAAAATTCGTAGCCTCACCTAAGTAAACCTAACCAAAATTTGTGAAGATAAGCGGTAATTAGTACATCCATTTTTATGTCTGAATGTTTTCGACTGAATAATCCTCATCACAAAAACTTTTATCTTTAAAAATATCAAAGCGAATGAAGAAGTTCCGATGCAGACATGGAGCAAGACTTGAAAGGCGGCTTTTTGCAAATTTACGAAGGATCACGAAGGTTAGCTGATAGTAAAACTTTTCAAGTCTCATATTCGATGCAAATAAATGCTATCCAATTTCCATAACTTGCATAAGTACGACGCTACTTGCAGGGAACAGGGAAAGCATCTCATCCATCCGAATCTGCAAACCTGTGCAGGGATAGAAGTAAGTAAAATCTATTACCGATCCATTATGCCACTTTAATATTCAAAGCCGCGCTCCCAGAACCCTCGACTGATCTTCCAGGAAAGGATGGAGTCGATCAATGAATTAGTGAGGACATGGACATATGGAACGCTCTCGTCTAACGGCATCACGTATGCACGATATCCTTCCTCCGAAATGGTGATGGCATGAGTTTGAGTAGGAGAAAGAAAATGAGGAGTAAGAGGGGATACGCATCACCAGAACGAAATGAAAGTAGTGGAGTAATAACCCCGTGCAACCTTTGCAAGCATTATATACCAGTCTTAGGCTCACTAGGGAACCACCAACACAGCACAGAGACATTTTGTGAGGTCTCGTGAAATATGCTGACGGGTTACCACAAGGGTCAACCGTGCCACGCCGGATTCATTCGAGAATCCAAGCCAAGTGGGGTCTACAACGACATATTATATTCTTTACCTATCCTCTTATACGTATCCTGTACGAAGGGGAGTGACCCTCAAAGGTTAAGAAAAAGTACACCCTAATAGAAAATCGAGTCCATCAAATACTTCCAAGAAACGGGGGTTGGTGATGGGGATTAACAACCCTTCAAAAGCATCTATGGGAATAAGAGAAACTCTCTGATTTTTGTGGACAGAAAAGGACAGATTTTTGGGGAAGTGAAGCTGGGGCGCTGGAATGTGCAGGAATTACATATAGGCTCTAGCATTGCTTTAGAAAACTCCTAAAACTGGACTCTGAATAAAATATTAGGAAAATGATAAGAAGAATGTACAGCTCTGTAAACGAAAATGGTTTTGTGGAGAGTAAGGAGGAGTTCGAATATCTAGAATTCAGCGAGTTGGTCTTTTAAGAAGAATACAATAACAATTTTCACGTTTTTGGAAACATATCCCGGAAGCACAAGAAGATAAGTATAACCGAAGTCCCGATGGATGAACGAAGTAAACAGTGATGACAGGAGAATGGGAATACTGAGATGAATTGTACCGCTGAACAGTAAAAAATAAGTTGGATAGCTCATTCTAAAGTTAGCTGTGACTGCTCACGCGTTGGCTGTCTAGCAGACAGACAGCTCCATAGATGCCACAGCTTACGCTGTAGCTGCCCTAAAAGAGTTTTTGTCTGATCGAGACGAATTATTTATCACTGTGGAAGCTAACGCTGTTTTATCCGGGAGGAAGTGAGTTACGTCAACAGCTATAGCTTATGGGTTTTGCGTGTAACAGCTCAACCGCGCTAAAAAATCTGACATAGCTACAAGAACTGTCGTTTGTTCCTCTGTTGTTTAATTGAACCAAATGATTCATCAGTGCGACTAAAAGTCGCCATCCCAATGTTACATCGCCCGAAACCGAGACTAACATTTACTATGTTGTCTCGATGCCGAATATCTGTATCCTGATGATATTTTGAATTTTTGTAGGTTAATGTTGCCCAAAAATTATTATTTTAAATAGTGTTATATTCAACTGTATTAATCTAATAAAAATAAATTTCAAGTATATTAAAAAGTTTCAGTTCGTAAATGACATATTTGCTCGGTACTTTAAGGTATATTTTTCAAGATTTAAGAGATGAATATTATTTTACGTATTTACTATTCATGGTACCACTATTATGGTGCCAAATCTAAGATAGCGCAACACAAGACGATAAAAATTATTTTACGTTACCGGGCTGCAGTAGTCCAGTGGTAGCGTTCTCGCCTACAGAAGAAAAGTAACCTGGATGGAATACTTGCGCTGTCGGGTGCCTGACACGGACGTTGAAGAAAAGAACATCCTGAAAAAGAATGTGTGCTATGCGCCTGTGATTACGTAAGCTAAGGCAATGGAGTTGTAATAAAAACGAACACCAAGAAAGTCGTAAGAGAAAAATCATGCAAATGAGTTTCCGACGCCGTTTCAACGTTACATTTTAATGACTTGGCGACGTCCTTTACCATAAGTCGGTATAATATGCCCTTTTCTCACCTCGTAGATTATCTACACGCTGTGAGAGCAAATGCTGTAAACTGTGGTACAGAGAGAGGAAAATTTACGTCGTAGCAGACGGATGTTAGCTGTGCTAGCATATGTGTTGTCTGTCTGACTGGCAGCCAATAAATTTGTTTGCACAGCTTAGATTTTTCTTTCGTGGAAGCATAAGACTGGTCGAGACGCATTAGAAATCAATGCAATAGGGGCACACCCTTTTTGTTCAGCGTAAATTATATGAACGTATGTTCTTTTCCTGAATATTCATGTAAGTTCAAATTTTTAACCTATTATAACGGTATTCACAAATTTTACTTTTGTGCTTTATATTTTTGTTGATACATTATTTATTGCCGTCTTCACATACCCAAAGGGAGTGGGTACATGTATATAACCAACATTGCATGTTCTTTCTTTTTCCTAATTGGGCTTAATAGACACAGTATACGTATTACATAATAAAAAATAGTCCCAAGACAATAGTTCAGGTTGGGAAAAAATATCTTCTGCGTGATTTTAACACAACTTATGGAACAATCCGTAAGTAAAATGTCAGATAGAAATAATTCTCATCTAGGATATTATTGGATTGGAGTGGAAAGGAACACAACTCTTCAAACTGTATTTCAGTGACAAAAAGAAGCAGAAATGTCTCATTGTCATCACACTTCCAAAAATCACACAACCAATTTCCTAGAGCGAAAAACTAAAACAAATAGGTCTCGACTTTCAAACATATCCACAAAACCCAATTAAGATACTTAAATACAAAATACGTTGCTTTGATAGGCATTGAATTTAAATAATTCATTACATCACAAACTGTTTCCTGGATATTGTCCTTATTCAACCGTTCCACTGTTGTTGGGTAGGATTCCGTAATGGTAAAGACACGTGTAATTGCAACGGAGATTTTAGAGCGCCATCGGAGGATTGTAAAAGGAAAATAAATCTTCACTATACGGTGACCAGGTTGGAGAGAATGTTTGGCACGTAACGTGAAATATAAGTAAAGGTTGAAATAATTGGTATGGAGGGAAAAGAAATGACATTCTTTTATGAAGATTTCGTAGTAATAAAACAAATCATATCTCGCTCACAATTCAAATATAATTGCTTTCGCAATTCTCAGAATTTTACCTGAGAGAAAAAGCAAATTTATTAGTAATTGGTTTTGCTTTGACAAAGCTCCCACATTGACTGGCGGGGCGGCAAATCCATAATATAATATTTCGTCCTATTTGCGAGCGTCGTTTGAACACTTACATTTGCAATTACTATTGAATGCATCTTATCAATTGACATGCGCCAGCAAAAATGGGTCCTCCGTACAATAAGGAGGAAAAGCAAGAAAATAATGTTGGAGGGAGAAAATACAAGTGATAAGAAAGGGTGGAGACAAGAAATTACAGAATTACTGCTTGAGGTTTTGCAGATAAGGTGGTCACGGTCAGCAAAAAGAATATTAGTGATGTACCTTTTGTGACAAAGAACAGAAAAGTATAATCCCGGATTTCAACTCGTATAAATTTTGACTGGAAATGTAATATAAATTTTTATCTCCACAAGTTTCGAATGAGAAGCGCTGGAATATGTTTATTAAGAAAAGAGAAGACGGGGACCTTGTACTATGAACTTGTGATTTGTACGATGAATAAAGGGGTGAATTCATGAAGGAAAAGAATACTATTAATGTTGTGGATCCAAGATACTGGAATAAATTGATAGAGAGCAAAGAAAGATACGAAGGAATACATGAATAAATTAATAGGTTATAGTGATTAAGATGTTGAACGAAAAGCAGACACCACAGAAGAAATATGTAAATTGTACTTTAAAACTAAAGATTAACGACATGGAATGTCGCATGATTTAGACACGACAAAATAACTGATGTAATTAGTTCGTATTTTTGTGGTACAAATAAATTGGGAAGAAAGGAAAACATTGCATGTATACCAAATAAAGATATATTTTAAAGAATAAGGTACAGGAAGGTAGTTCCAACATTTGCTATGATGTACATTATCCAACCCAACGTTTTTTCCGGATAGAGGAGGATTTTTATATACGCTCACCAAGCACGGGAGAATTGGTGAGAGCCTTAAGGTGGCNATAAGAGACCCGGGCAACCGCTCGCCGAATAGCGAATAGTGTAGATGTGTTACACGAATATCGTTGCTCGCCCTTTCCCGAAGCGCGTATGTCTTTTGAGACGCATCACAGGAAGCCGAGTGTAGGCGAATATTCGTGGTTCTGCCACATATTCGTTCTTTTACGAATACTAATGATTGCGAGTATACCAGTATTACGATTTCAAGTTATTTCAAGTAATCGCTGAAAAACAAATGTGTAATTTTTCCCCTTATCGTACAAAGTAATAAGTGTTTTTAGTAGTGATAAAAAAAAAGAAATTGGAAGTAATATAGAAATAAAGGAGTAACTTCATTTATTATCCCCAACGTGGTCATACGAAATTTGCAACTGCTTTTGACCATAAAGTTTATTTGATGAGTGATTTAAACCACAAACATTTTCATTCACTATATTTTACTTTTTTATTAAGCGTCCTAAAGTTTCACAGTATTGAACGTATATTGACATTATTAGCATTAACTATAGTTTTAGTAGTATTATCATTTACACAAAATGTTCAGGAAATAAAAAATGAGAAAAGAAAAAATATTATTATAATAATAAGAAAAATATAACATTTAAATGTAATGAATGATATTTGAATAAATAAATAGAGTGGAATGTTGTGGAGACAGAAATTAAGATAGTTATATAATATTTATTCTTTTAGTGTGGATAAAAACAATAATGATTATAAGGATTTTAAATTCGAGAATACCGATTACCACAGCTATATCCATAATCAAAACAAGCAATTATTAATGATTTAATTTCATTTGTTGAATTAAGATTAAATCAGATCCATTTACTTTACTTGACAACATTTCACATGACACAACAGCAGAATGTGTGATTACTTCAGATTCACTCTCCATAACCTCTAATCACTAACCCCCCCCCCAGGGGACTTACATCTAGTAAGTACGTGTTTGGCGAACACGGGGCCCCGAGCTGAGTCTGGCATTAATTCCACTTACTTGTGCCATGCTCCTTCCTTTCTCTTTCCTGACCTCCCTTGGTCACCTCTTGATCTTTTCGATCCCGACCCTATCAAGGCTAGGGCATCTTTCATTTTCCTCATTCCTCTCAATTTTTTGTCCTACCCCTCATTTTTTGTCCCCCCTCATGTTATGTGCCCCCGTCATTTTAGCCCCCCCCCCTTCCATTTGATGTATGTTGTGAGATATGTTTTGGTGTGTTGTAGATCAGGAGGGTTTTTAGTGGGTATATGGTTGAATCATTCGACGAGTCCTACACGCGGGGAGTCATGTTGGCTCTCCCTAATGCGTAACTGCATTTTACCTATCTGTACAAATACTTTAGGGCTCCAATGACATTTGATGTCGACATGAGCCGTAAAACCCCACAAAAAAATCTAATCACTAACACGAATATTTGTTGAGTGACAAATATCCCAGAGCAAGCTCATGCTCGGAACGTTGTGTTTCGGCAGGCAACGAACCACGCCTCGGCCATGATGGTCGCCAGGTGATTTTGATACAATGTAACATAAAAATTTACGAGCACTATGTCCGTCTTACGCACTCATGTTTCGTTTAAGACTGGATATGGTGAATAAAAATGAAGGGAAGGAGAGAAATTAACATCTTAGATGTAGAAGAAGTAATGAAGTTGAGAATGCTGTGAGAAGCAATGTGTTAAGAATAAAAAGTGTGAATGTGGAGTTTGAGTATGTCTGAAGGATATTTCCGAAATACAGCAGGATTGACTCTGCGTGAAGTCTGTTCCTCAACTTCGTCTTCGTTGCAGCATAATAAGAAAATCCTGCTTCGCAGAGATAAGTGGTAGAAAACGGAAGTAAAACAAGAACAGCATTTTTCGATAAGTTAGGATATTCTTCAGTCAAGTTTAATCAAAAATTACTTAACGACTCTTAAATTTTTATTTTAATTGGTGTCACTTATTAAATCGATAGAGCTTTCATAGTCATTAGCACTGAAAATTGCTGATTTATGAGATACGCAGATTTCTAACCAAAGCGTCTGTTACAAACCAAAGGCTTGTAAATTATATTTGTTATTAATTAATTATTTGTTGTTTATAATTGTTTATAACTATGTCTATTTATCAATAAATTATTCAATGTCTGTCAATAATATTGTTTTAAATCAGGCGCTAAACTATATCGATACATATCGACTCCAGAAGTCGATGTATTCAAGTCGATGTATTCAAGTCGATGTATTCGATACTATCGATATTGTCATTATAATGTATAAACTCCATGAATTACGATTCGTGAACGAACACTGTATATAGAAGTTCTGTGAGTTATGTACGTTCTATGAACACCGTTTGTGAACGTGTTCACTATAGAAAATCTGTGCCTAGCGTATTTATACGGCTGTCTGCAGGCACTCAGTACCCAGTGATGTAAGATACGTCGTGGCGTCGAGAACCCAGTTAGACCCAGTTAGACTCAGATAGTCGTGGCGTCGAGACCCAGTCGGACGTAGATCGTCGTGGCGTCAAGGATGAGTGTCATTAGAATCATATCGTGTTGTGTTACTATGCTAACATAGTACTTGTACTTTTGGAAAATGATTATCGTACTACGTAATCATACTCGTGTTGTGTTGTATGCGTACTGAATATGGTACCGCGCACAACCAGCAGCACAAATGCTCTAACAACATTTTAAGTTTCAGTAGCGAGTTGGAACCAAAGCAACCACTACTGTCTTGGGATGCAAATCAAGTCACCAGCCAGAAGCAGCTGGAGCTACAATCAACTAATCAAGATCTTCGCCGTAAGCAGCACGAAGCCATCACAGCGAGGTCAACTAGCGTCGGAAGACGTCTTATAAGTATTATCTCGTGCACACGAAAACTTCTGTATGAAGGCCTTAGAGTTTTCTACAATTGTATTGTATTCACTTCCTCACATGTGAGGATGACATCAGGGAAATCTCCCTCGATGTAATAATCAAAAATCCTGCACTTCTTTCGGTTATTCATAACCACTCATGTAACAGCAGGTATTTGTTATTATCAATTCGTTGATTACTGGGGGGATCCTCGAAAACTCGAGGACGGCGGGAACTTTTTTTGTGATGATGAGAGTCTCACTTCATATTTGTTAATTCCACTTAGTCATTCTGTTTAAATGGGGAAAGGGATGGGCTATAAACAAATGTTTATATTTAACTATTTATAACTCTGTTGGACCTGTTATCCACAGAGCGTCATCTGCTCACAACAGATGACTTCAACCTTGTTATGTATCATATTAATTGGTAATTCTGCAAATGTAGTTTATAAGAAGATATATGTATATGATTTTGTAATAAATGTTAATTTGTTGAAACCGAGGCGATTCCGCTAAAAGAATCTTAATCCAATCTTAACCTCCCAGGCTAGTTGAAACACACTAGCACCCCCCTATATATTTCCTGTGTTATTGAGCGTTTGGTTATTCGTTCGTAACAGCGTCATCTTCAATATCTTTAGGAAAATATCGTAACACAGTTTCTTTCAAGCCATTTAAATGTTCTAAAAATAATTTTGAAATATCTTCTCCCACCGTAAAATTCAAATCCGTCACACATTCATTTAAAATGCTAAAACAATCATAAGTCATTTTCTTCAACTGAAGAAATACAAAATTAATTTTTTTTAAACGAATTGATTTTATCTCTTATCTGAAAAATTGTAATTGTCTTCCCTTGTGAAGATAAGTTGAGTTCATTGCATTTTGTAAAAATATCTGTTAAACAGGCGAGTTTTATCAACCTTGCAGGATTTTTTAAAAATTCAATATAATTTTGCATTTGAAAAGAATTTTGTGTTTCAAAGAACACCAATTATTCAAGTCGAAGCTCATAAAGCATTAATAACGCTTTGCTTCTGGATAGCCACCTCACTTCAGTAGATAATAATAGTCCCGTATGATCACTTCCCATTTCGTCGCACAGAAATTTAAATAATCTGCATCGCAGTGGTCGAGATCTTACAAACTTTATAATTTTTACTGCTTTGCCCATAACGTTTGTTAATTCATAGAAATTCGTTTGTCACAAGTGATCGTCTATGCAAAATACAGTGATTTTTAGTAGCACTTGGGGCTACTAGAAGTATACAAAAATATAAGTATATAACTTCCTTTATCTTCACTACCATAGATAGCGCACCATCTGCGCATATATCAATACATTTTTCCCAAGCTATTTGTCGTCTTATAAAGTTCTAGCTGATTACCCGGTGATGTCCGGAATTATTTTTACTTGTTAGGCCAACGAACACATTTGCATGCAACCGCGCAGATCGAATTTTCGCTTCCGAGGCAAAACATAACGGTGGCAGCGCGCCTGCACCATTTCATTAAAACGATTCTAAAATCTAAACCATTCACCCAAATTTTACGATTTATAGTGAGAGTAATATTTACCTCCGCGAGTGTTAAATTTCGAAGAATTGTACCCGATGCACCTAAAAGCTTTGCGAACGCGCCCGGATGTCAGACCAGCCGGAACTATATACCCAATGACGCATCGGCGACGTCATTCCCCCTCTATCGGTGGAATCGACTTGCGCTGAGAAAACGGCAGTGTCACGACGGCAGTGAAGTACCTCGACGAGTAGAAGCAGTGGCAGTAGCAGCCATAATAGTAGCGAGCAGCACAGAGCGACTGCGAGGGGACGGGCGAAGCGCCCTCATAGAAAGCGAATACGCACTTCGAGTAGTCTGAGAGCAAGAGTTGGCGAAGTGAGATGCAGGGCATCGGACTCAGTTAGTGCACCGCCTCACCCGCCAAACACGCAGATACTCTGTTCACTTGCGTCGTTGCTGGATTCACTTGAGCAAAAATGCTCGAGATACATTGTATTTGTAAGTTGTCGTTGCAATGTTTATAAGTGTTCACATTTACAAGGTCTTAATAAATGGATCTCTTTTTTTACAAATTTCACCTTTGTGCAGAATCTTTCTTCTAGTGCCTAACTGAAAATTATGTGGTGTCTTCCTGATATTCGTAGATCTAAGTAGGAAAGTTTGTCCCATTTAATGGTTCCCAAACAGGAGCCCGAGAGACATTTGTGATTTTTCAGAACTGTTGATTCATTGTTTAACTCTAATGTTGTTCATGTGTAATTGAGATAAGAATATCTTTGTTAAATATACAAAACAAAAGAAACTATTAAATTTAATGATAATTTTTTCCTTCTTAAATTATTCATTTGTATTGAAGAATTTTAACACTCCTATTTTTAATAACAATTTTTTCTATAATGTAGGGAAACCTTTGTAGATAGACATGCTGTCGCGGACTTTTTTGTAAAACTCTTTGAGGTCAACAATATTGCTTTTCATACTGGTCACCTATCTCTAAACGTTTAGGCAGCGAATGTGAATATACCCTTCTCCTTTTCCCTATTTCACAGACATTTATGTTCAAGATCATTTTCTATCTTGGTTTTTACGCATTATTGAAATAAAAGTTAGTCTGTGTTCGTCCTGAGCATCTAAACTATATCCTTTTGCCAAATTTCTAAATCGATCAATTCTGTGATCAAAAGTAAGAAACAGACAAACACATTGGCTTTCGCATTACGCGTTCATATATTATTTATGGATTCATTAATACAGTTGAAAATATCTTCTCCTGTCGCTTTTTCGTGTAGATATGCACTCATAAGTAAGTCATCTTTAATATTAATGAATTTTTGAAACATTTTTATTATTGAAGTTTTCTCAGCATACTTGGAAATAAATTAATATTCTGGGGAAAATTCCAGTTTGCGATATCATGAAGTTCAGAAAAATATGATACAACAATGTCTGTCAATGCGTTTTGCAGCTAAGTATTTGTAACATCGCATAACAATAACATGAAATGCGTACATGAACACGATGTGTTATATTTGCGAAATAATTTGAAGTTTGAACGATACTAACTAGGTTTTTCAATTTATTTTGCGGAACACCTAATTCATCACGGAACACATTTTGGGAAACCCTTCTCTAATCGATATCAAGATGTGTACAAAGAGTTAATCAAATTTCTGCAATGACGGGAAGAGCTTCTTAATACGTGACAGTGAGTGAACGAATGAATACCACCGTCGGATTATGTACAGCATTTCAAATTATAAATCAACTGAATCCAAATCTCACTTAAATGAATATAAATATTTGGCCCGATATTATACAAGGAAAAAACCCTCTTTTAACAATGGAATGTAATAATAAACATGGACTTCATAGAAGTTGATAGGGCTGTTAGTAACCTGACCTGATATGTAGTTTATGAACTCACGAAATTTTCAAGGTGACTTATAAAAGTAGTTCAAAAATAAATAGTATATAGTTGAAATGTTAGATGAGAATCCAATTATTGCCTGGTAAATCTTTGTAGAAATACCTCATTTTCGTAATTTTGTCCCGTGTGACGAGAGATAACAGAAAGTTAATTTTTTTAAATAATACCGCAAATCTATGTGAAAGTGTTTTATTTATTCAGGAATACTCTTTTGAGGAATGGATCAGGATTCCAAAAAAACTATTTAACTTGCCAACGATTCGAATATTTTCTATCCACTCTCACAGTTTATTACACACAGTATACCTCAAACCTCCATCCACATTCAAAACACCCATCACTCCTGCACACCAAGCACAACCTATTCACTACACACATCAAAAGGTAGAAACATTGGCAAGTTAAGCTACGTTTCTTTTTTGTAATCTGACCGAATTCTCAAGAGAGTATTCTTCAATATTAAGTGGTCAAGAACTTGCAGTGGTCGCGCGGATGATACCAGTCATCACCTCAATGTTTCTGTAGCCTCTATCCCGCGCGGTTTT
Source organism: Laupala kohalensis (assembly GCA_002313205.1). Taxonomy (NCBI): domain Eukaryota; kingdom Metazoa; phylum Arthropoda; class Insecta; order Orthoptera; family Trigonidiidae; genus Laupala; species Laupala kohalensis. Next base: position 435,848 of record NNCF01126389.1, on the reverse strand, counting down.
CTTGGAATTCTCGAAAAATGAGTGTTGGATGACACGTGTCATGCACTCTACTTATTATGTAAGTACTGTAATATTGTTACAAGGTGTGATTTATAAATCATTTAATAATATAAATTTCCCATTATTCATGTATATAATTCTCTTTTTAGAATGGACGACAGATCTCATCTACTGTACCTCTGAGGTAACCGGAAATAACCAATTCCGTAAGTACTTTTGATTTTTTTACATTTTATTTAACGAACAATTAATATATAAAATTTCTATTGAAGACGTTTCTAATATTCTTATTATTCAACAATATTAATTATAAAATCTGCAACGTCAACAGACAGGTGAAAATTGCAACGGACCGGGACTCGAACGCGTTTCGGGTAGTTTGGGATGAGTTTCCTTACTTCATTTCTAATATTTCTCAAATTACGTCCTGGAAGTCAAAATTTTATTGGTACCTGAGGGTCTCTGTCTCTAAGTTTCGAGGAACCTACGTACAACTGTGGAAATAGTAGGAAGTACTTGGATTTATATGTGAAAATACATTTATTGTCAAGAAAGCAATACAAACTGCGTATGACGACGTGAAGGACAATTAACTAATTTATTCTATAGTAGAAATTGAAGTTGAAATTATTTTTTTCGACGGAAGAGTGAGCACCACGGTTAATCGAGACACGCTTAATGGAGGTTCTACTGTACTTTCTTATGAATCTGCGACAGAGACGTGCGAATGATAGTTGTATGAATAGTGGTGCAGGTGGGTGAGAGGCG
>NNCF01126389.1:393739-434109 GCA_002313205.1 Laupala kohalensis | reverse complement strand
CCCGAATGATATGGTCCTTTTTGGCAAAGAGTGGTTGACACTCTAGGGCGATGAATATTATTACTATTGCGAGTATTGTGTTCGTGAGACTGTTTCGTATAAAGCAAGGGTGGCACTTCAGTAATTCGGTCTTATGAACAAAATTATGAAAAAGTTTAGAAAATCATACTGAACTGCATTGCAATCTTAATGAAATTTGTTGCTCTTTTTCAAGTCCACAAATCAGGGTAAACAAAAATTTATTTTAAAGTAATTCTGCTGTGTGATTTTAACACAACTTATGGAACAATCCGTAAGTAAAATGTCAGATAGAAATAATTCTCATCTAGGATATTATTGGATTGGAACACAACTCTTCAAACTGTATTTCAGTGACAAAAAGAAGCAGAAATGTCTCATTGTCATTTTACTCTTCCAAAAATTTCCTAGAGCTAGAAACTAAAACAAATAGGTCTCGACTTTCAAACATATCCACAAAACCTAAACAAATTTCCCAAACGCCAATACGCGTGCGTAAAGTATATAATTTTTTTGCGACTGTGAACTTACCCAATGTGGTCAAGGGGAAGCTCAATCAGTGAATAATAACATCGATTTTTCCCCATCTTTTTTTTTTTGCCAAAGTCTACTTTTTACAATTAACCCTATACTGAAGAATTCCTTCCGAGCAAGTACCAAGAAAACGGATTATTCGTCATCCAGAATTCGTTTCAGCCTAGATTCGCTCTAAATATTTGGGTAATTGTTAATTTGTATTTATGTAAGAGTAGGATAATCTTCTGGGAACATAATGAAAAGAACTCATATGACATGAGCAATACCATGTCAAGTGACGTATGGACTGGTCTGAAAACCTAATATTTGCCAATAACTCCTAATATGCCTATAACTTGTTAATCGGATAGTTTGTTTGCCGGGAAATTTATATTAATTTATTTTATTTTCTTCAAACCTGTAGATCTAAAAAATGATGGTCACCACATTTTTTTCCACTTTCATAACAAGAATATCTTTTGTACATCTACTTTTCAGAAATAATATTGAGTATTTTGGGTATCGGCGAGTTTCGGGTTGAAACCTCAATAACAATAATAATAATAATAATAATAATAATAATAATAATAATATTAAGACATATTTGGATTTCTCGGAAACTTTTCAATAGTAAAATATATGGGGAAATTTGGTTATAAAGAAATACGAATTGGTGAGACGTCAAAAAAATGAGATATTTTTAGGAAAAAATAATAAAGAGGAGAACGAATGTAAAAAATAGCAAATCGCATATTTAGGACTGAAATTTTGGGTGAGTTTTTACAGATACGAAATTTTCGTATGAAATTTCTTAGAACAAGTCTAATGAAACTTTTACAGACCAGTCCAAACAACTCTTGTCCCTTGGAATTGCCGACAGAGTACCGTTGACGTTTCCAACGCAGAACCAACCAGATGCAGAGTTTGATGACGCGTGTACTTCGTGGTTCCCCTGGCATGCACCCACTTCGAGGTGAATTCGACCTGGCATGCACCCACGGCTACGCGGACCTCAATGACTCTCCCTCCCCGCTCTCTGTGTGTTCGAATGCGGAGAGCAGCTATTTGCCGGCTTCGATCGCTCCCTGCGGTAGAACCGCAACATAAATGAACGACTCTTCGATTTTCTATACGGTTCATTTAAAGCGAAAGGGGGATTATGTTCGTATATTTGGACTCTCTACAATGTTCTACTACACTCACATTGCGCTACAAATGCAGAGTAGATCTCTTCATTTAACCTATTTCGTTTTGCACGCGGCGTGCCACTCATTAATTCAATTAACACGTTCGTGCTATATGTTACGTTAGTTTGTATATATTAGTGGAATATAGTCCAATTAGATGCAAAACATTTTACACAATGTCATTCAAATAAAATGCACAAACCAATTGTAGCTTCGATTTCCACAGATATTTACTCCCGCAACCATTTCAGAAGGTTGAGTGCCATTCGTTAACTCGCTTTTCAAATACAATCCTTCCCAAAATCACAACTCTTGATAATATATTACAATATATTAACATTTAGTCGCAAAGTAATAACTTGATCCAAATGTTTAAAGTTCTTCCAGGTCATAAGATAAATTTCTAGCTTCTCATATGCCTAGGCTCCGGATTCATTACTGCACATACAAGTTTCTTCATTGATATACACGATAGGTGGGCAAATAAAACTGTGATACTTGCGCATAAATCATGACAATTCCGTCGAATAAATTTTTTTTATATGGATGTTACCCATAGATTTCAAAAAAAAAAGTGTTAGAAATACGAAAGAATAAAATTATTAAATAAAGTAAAATACAATCAACTTAAAATATTTTCGTCAAAGAAACCTTTGGTCTTTAACACCTTATACATCCTCTTATACATTTTTTCTTACATAGTTTTATATAATCTTATTTACTTCTGTCATTGCTACATTTCTTCCTAAGTTTATATGATTCCTGTGCTTTTGCATTTACTTTGATAAATTATTTTGACGACTCTTGCAACTGTAACCTCACGGAATAGTTCCAGCAGTGAGAACGTATTTTAACTTCATTCGTAACAAAATTTAAAAGCGATTTAAATAAAAATGGTTTGACATTGAAGTATATACATATTTGCTGTGTCAAGTTAGAAATTGATCACTATAGAGTAATAGTTTTATTTACAATTAATTATGTCTCCACAAAGGACAAAATCCTTATCAAATACGAAACCCGGGACACCAGGATTGGTCGCTTAGGTTTCGTCATGTAATGTAAGTGAGGAACTAATTGTTTGCGAATAAGAAATTCTGAACTCGAAAATAAATTATATTTTTTTGTGAAATAATGTTTCTTATCAGTATATTAGAACTATAATTCTTTGAAGTATATTACGCATACAATATTTTGTAGTTCGTTACTACAGACAGTCGCTTGGACCATTTCTTAACCACTCGTTTAGTCGGTTTGGAAACTCTTTTCGAGTCACAATAAATAACGAACAAAATCCTATCAAAGGAAGCCCTTTCGATTCTGTTCAAAATGTTCAAAATAACTTGAAACGATCTTCTAAAGCAGAGAAATTAACTCACCCCTTCCAGCAACGAGGAATTTAAATAGAAAGCGTAGTGTTTTCCGAGAACGTTGTTTCCGACATGAGCATCCATGTGCTTCACTATCTCTGGCAACGAGCATGTTTTTTAAGTAGTCTACCAATGCTTTAATTGACAGCAGCTCGGTACTCAGAGACTCTCTTTGTTCGCTCGAAGTTTCCGTCGTGTAAGCAAAAGAAGCTCTATTTCAAGAGACTCCCTGCTGGAGCTCGTCGAAAACAGGTCGTGTGCTTTCCCCCCCCCTCCCGGAAACTGTTTGCCAAGTATAATGAAGCTGCTTGCCGGAACCGATCAAAGGACAAAAAAACAAGCTTCAGCGCGTTCACTGATGCATGCGCTTCTTTAAAAGAGAATTTAAAACAATTCAGGTAATTATGAAGCCTGATATGGTTGCGAGTTGAAACTCGAAAGAAACTCGTTTGTCTCAGGATGAGAGATACTACATTAGAGTTAATAAATTTCTACGAATCTATAGCAGAAAATGTTTATTTGATTTTCTAAAGAAAATATCATAAAAATACTGTATTATGAATTGGATATTAACAGATGAGTAAGTTGCAAAATTTATTGAACAAATTAACAAAACACTCAATATTAAATTATTACCATACTTCTTTAATCGACAATAAAAATGAAATTCACGAAATACTGAATCCTGAAATGGATGAAAATTGAGGAAACTTGACATGAGCAGGAGTCTCTCGGGAGTGACGTAAAAATTCTATACAGTGAGTCAGATTTTAACAGATGACTCTGTGGTAAAGTATATTAAACTACTTAACGTACGTCCAGTAAAGTATATTAAACTACTTGACGCAAGCAACAAGCTGAAATCCTATGAGTTCGGACAAAGTACTTGGAGATAAGCGGATAAAAATCAGGACACGACGCGGGGAGGGGTTACTGAAATAATATACATAGTTTGGGAATCGTTACCTTACTTGTGTTTCATCGCCCATTCTATTCTACTAATTATGGTGTAAAGTAGTACAACTAATAGTGAATGTGAATATAGTTGAATGAAATTGAACTAAAATATGAAACAATTTAAAAAAATTTAACACAACTTTGTGTGTTTAAATGATTTCACCACTAATATGGCGTTTTGTGAAATGTAATGATAAATAAATGAAACTAATATAATTAATTTAAATTTCAGAATTTCTTTACATTTCAAAGACAGTGAATGAACTTTCGTCCACGTTTTCTAATTAAGCAATATGTAATTGTGCAATAAAAAAGTCCCCTGAATTATAAAAACATTTTTTTCTTTTCAAAAAACTAGTCAACTGAATTATTTGAAATCTATCAACATTAGTAATTTAATGAAATTCGATTTTTTAGTGGTCGGCGTACTTGACCAAAAAAATATGTTTCACCATTGAATTTCTATAGTGATTCTACTGTAGAACTATGAATTAGTACATTTAGATTTAAACGTAATGCTTTTAACAATGATTTCGAGTACAGTTCATCGTTTAAATGATCGCTACAGTAATCACAAATCAGAATAGTGCACATAAATTTAAGTAAACGTTTTTGACGCAAACCATTGCTTACAATTTAAACAAATTGTTTCTCATAGGTACGCAGACTTAAAACAGTTTTCTATGTCACCGTGGTCATGGTTCCCGATTGGTCACAGAAAGACTTATTAAAAGTAATTGAAAAAAATTATTTAAACAATATTCTGTAATCAAAAATTTGTTATTGTCTGATTACAAAGTTAAATCATTACTGGGTTGATTGCCACATAAATATTTAAAAATATCTTCTCGTATCATAATTTTATTTTACCTGTCGTTTTATTCTTTGTGTGTTCTCGAAGTTGGTATACACTCCAAATCTTAACATAAATTTTGTTCTTTGTATTCACCCAGTAACCCATGTTGGGATAATTGCATAATTAATCGCATTCATAAAAGAACTTCTCTTCGTAACGTCAGCGTATCACTCCTTGTAATTAGTCAAAACTATTTCAACTTTTCCTGACTATTTACATGGGGTATTAAACAAGTTCTATTGAAGTTGAAGTGGCAAGCAGTCTCCAAAAATGAAACTTCATGCCCTTACAAAGTATTGAAAACATTCCGATCCTACCAAATATAGAATTATCCTGGACCACTTTGGGTAAAGTGGTCTAAATCGACCCCCAGGGGTCGACCACGACCAACGAGTGATCCATGTCAGCGAGAAACAAATACTGGATCTGATTTAAGCAGGTCGTGACCTTAATTTTGTCTTTCCATGAATGGAATAATCCACACAGCATATGCATGTCATACCTGTTACATATCCCGTATTATGGAATATCGCGAGAAAGTTTCTAATTGCTTTTCCATCTTCATACCGGGTGGAAAGGGGTTTCAGTGCGGTTGACAATCTCCTAAGAAAAAATAACAAAATAAAACACAGACATCAGTGACAGAGGAAATTTGAGATTAAATCTAACTAAATTGATGCCAAAAGTTGAAAATTTGTTATTAAAGAATCAGGTTCATACCTGCTACTAAAAGCATTCATTTTTTGCTTAGTTATTTTATGTAATAGATACTACATTTTAATTTGGTTGGTTTTAATTTGATTTTAATTAATAAATGTATACAAAGTAACGCATTTTTTTCTTCTGTTTCTCACACCACAGTTAGAAATTTAAATCTCTGAAAGTGAGTAACACTATACCAGCTGTCAAAACACATTGAAGTTAATGAATTTGCAAAAATTCAATATTAGATAAGCAGAGGGTTTTCCCAAAAACGAAAAACACGGCAAGAGGTCCACGAAACAAAAAAGTTTGGGAACCTCCGCTTTTCACTCTGAGTATCCGTGTGAAGAGTTTTGCGAAGAAAAAGAAACCTTTGTGGTTGATAGGTTTATATTTTGTGAGTAATGTAATAAAGGCCAAGGGAGACGAGTTACGCCTGTGAGTGAAACTTTTTTCAAAGCATAACTGGCACATTTTTTTGTTACGAGTGTACCAAAACCCGATAAACACGGCAAGTGGTCTGCGAAACAAAAACTCTTGCGGACCTCCGTCCTGGATCCATCGACAGAGCGGAGAGAACAGATACCGAAAGGGAAAAGCGAGGGGAGAGTGATATAGAGGCAAAGAGTAGTGCACTTCATGACCCCCATCACGGCCAATTAAATACTGAAAACGAACAGAAACAAATAAATAAATGAAGCCCGCAATCGAACTGTGTACTGTTTTCGCAATTTCAAAAGGGTCATTTTACCGGAGCTGCAAGCTAGTGTCTACATGTGTTGAGTGGTTCCTGGAAAATGAGATGGAAGCAATTCCGTTGGGGGAGCGAAGTCACGTGATTTGAGGACTATCCACATCAGTTGCGACGATTAGAGGGACGTGGTGGGGGCAGCCCCCCCACCCCCACCCCCCACCACCACTTTTTCAAGGAAAAATAAAAAATTTATTTTCATCGTCTAAAACTTGGAATTATTTTTAAAAACATTACACCATCCTTGATGTGGTAATCATACTTAGGCTCAGTCATGACAGCCGAGAACAAGGAACACGTAGAGATCCACCAAAGAATAATGGCAACAAACAGGTCATATTACGCACTTAGATATTTTGAAAATAAAAATAAAAATAAAAAAGGGAGTAGGAAAACTAAAATCACATTATATAAAACCATAATAAGAACAGTACTATGCTACGGCTGTGAGACCTGAACTATAACACAAAGTGCAGAGAATAGGATCGCTACATATGAAAGGAAAATATCGAGAGCCATATGTGGGCCAGTGCACGATAATGGGAAGTGGCGATGACGCAACAACAGATAACTCTACTCAACGTGTGACTCGACAGAGGAGATCACACACATGAAACTCCGCAGATTGGACTGGGCTGGATATGTGCAACGCATGCCCAGCTCACGTATACCTAACAGAGTGATGGAAGGAAAGATTTTGGGAGGAAGACCGGTGGGCAGGCCGAGAAAGAGATGGACAGAGGAAATATCCCAGGACGCAAGAGAGCAGCTGGGAGTTAGACTTTGGAAACGGGCGGCAGAAGATAGGAGGAATTGAAGGCGACTCACAGGCGAGGCGCGAGACCGACCTGGGCTGTAGAGCCATAGAAGGAGAAGAAGAAGATGTGGTAATCATCAATTGTCTTTCCTTTGATTTATTTCATTATTTAATAAATACCGAGAGCAAATATGAAGGATATGTCACGTTAATGAAAATTGTCCATATTTTTTTGCCCCCCGCCGCTTTTGATACCCATTCGCCGCTACTGATCCACAAAACACTCAAATGAGACTTTTCAACCTTCTTATGGCGACTCTGAATTTGTAAAATAATCATCTCTATTCGAAAAAAAACATTTAGGAATAAAAAATTGGACATTTGAGGAAACAAAAAGTGTAATTTTCAACTGTGTGGATCTAAGATTCCATGAAAAGATAACAATGTATCCAAGTACTTTCTACCGAATACATATGAACATTCCCCAACTAGCCCAATTATTGTCTATCAATGATGAATAATGATTATACTAAACATCATAAAACTTGTATACTGGTTACATATATTTTCTAGAAAGTTCAATGAAACACATTTATCAATAATTACAAATGATTAGCATCGAAAAATTTGGAATGATGGGTAAAATAGATAAAATATCGCAAATGAATTTATCTTGTTATATTTGTTGTTCATAAAACATTAAATTCGCAAATGAAATATTGCAATAAACAAATGCAAATAAGAGTAGTTCCAAAATCAAAAGCCTATTACGACAAAATGTCGTTCCCTTCGTAACCGGGACGATATCACAGATGAATATTGCATTGCGAACTTATCGGAGAAATAGGGACATATGCGGTTACAATTCTAAAAACAAATGCGAGTCAAAGAATGCATTGTCAAGAAATAAACTAATCCAAAGCTGTTGATGACATTACAAAGTCACAAATCTGGTTGATTCCATTATTAATTGAAACGTGGAGATTCGTTGGACACTATCGAACAATCTGCTGAAGATCAAAAGCCAGTAATCCAGACTGACTGAGCCCTTGTACCAATTTCCAGGTAATTGCAATGAGTGGATTCAGTGTGTGAGTGGAGGGTAATAATTTTCTTTGGTTAGAAGCTACGCAGCATAAACCGCCTTCACTTTACATTTAGCCTGTGTTGAACGGCAAGCATCATTTAATCATCTACAATTGTAATCATCAAAGGCAGAGTCGTCAGGGGACATGGACGGGTTAACATGGATATAATTTTTATCATAAATAAATATATTTTATTGACAAAAAAGCAGTTTATCTAAGCGAACCTGCAAAGTTACACACTTCTAATTGATCTAATACTTATACACCATATAAATTGAATCAATCAATGATTTTTTATCGAAACTCAATTTACATGTTTAGGGCAAAATCAATTCGCCACATGCTTTTTCCAGGGTGGGTCAAAGCATGAAAGTCAATTTTCATCATTTTTATAGAACGTTATTTTCCCCCTAACATAGAGACTTCAAAGTCTAGAACTCCAAAATTTGGACCACATATTCTCCAGGGGTGCTCCGCGTGGTCTACGAACGATGTTCTCGTAATTCGACACAGATCCTTCTTCACTAGGGTTTAAGCGTTTTGTGTGTGTGTCCCTGTCAGCCGCTGAACGACAAGATGGAAACACACATGTGATCTCTCCCTCTCCAGATCCAACAAATCGTCCAGAGAATAATTTTGAACACAAATACTCCGCACGGGTTTTCTTATTGTTGTACAAACTAAACCAAAGGGTAGACAATATTTATATAAATTGTTTACCATTTTTTAAGAACCAGGTAAATTCCATACCTACATTTTAAATGTATCAAGTTAAGATTTTTTTTTCCTCAAAAGGAAGGGTACCTTCTCTACGAAAGAGTCATTTTCATTGGTCTAACCCGTTAAGTCCTACAAGTATATTAACGTACTGCAAAGCATTAAGAAACATATCTCTCATTAATAACGTTTCCAGTGCCCCAGTGTCGTGTTAGGTTACTTGATTTTTGACTTGTTGAGGCTGGGATTTGGCGACACGAGGTGCTGGGTGCTATAGGTTTCTTAATTAACGCATATCTACTTATGATTTATATACGATTGTAATAAATTTACACGAACTCATTACATGGTAGCTGCGGGGTATTGGCAACATTATCAAAAAATGATAAATTAAAAGTCGTTGGTTTGTTGCTCATAATCTTACTGCTAGGAAACCTTTTCGGCTGCATAGCAGCCATCGTCAGTAGCATACAGTAGTCTGCAGGAAAAAGTTTTGGCAAGTGCAACATTTTTACCGGATACTCAGTGTATGTTATTGACGATGGCTGCTATGCAGCCGAAAAGGTTTTCTAGCAATAAAATTATGAGCAACAAATCAACGACTTTTAATTTATCATTTCAAGAAGTTATTAGTTCGATAGGTTGCTAAGACACGTGTAACAAATAGCTCAATCCTATCATTTCGATACAACTTCCACAGTGGAAAAGACTACAAAACACTAAATCATTCACGGTGTCTCCTTCGGAATTTGCACGTTGACAATGCTCTTGCAGCGTCACGTTCTTCGGAAAACAGAAGCGTGTGATGAATAAATATCCTTCGCTTTAGAGCAAATTCCCGGCAATTTTAAAGCTCATCCCTTGGTTTACGACTCGGTGGAATATAGCGCCGCAGCTCCACCAGACGTAGCCTATTTACGGGAATTGCCCGTCAGATGAGATTTACGATTGGGCAGAAGGGGGTGCAGGGTGAGAGGGAGGGGGTGGAGGATGGAGACACCCAACCGGAAGACACGGAGACCATGCGCAGACACACTCGAGCATTAAAGGTGGTAACTTCCGGGATGTAAACTCAGTGAGGAAAACATGATTATATTACTCACGACCATTTATATTTTCTTGCATTTATTCATTTTTGACGAGTTGACAAATACGAACAAATATATTAATATCATTTGACATGTTTTGAAAACAAATCACATTAAAAAAGGATTAGAAATATGTTTAGCTTTAACGCAGGAAATTATGTTTATAGATTACCATGCTCATATTCTAAAGCAGAGAGGTGAGGGACTAACAAAGCCTGTGAAGTCTACACAGAGTGTCACTCTCAGTAGCGCACCTCTTGGCGGTAGTGCACCACGTTACATTAAGAGGTGTAAAAATCGATATACGCAAGCTGGCGTAAATATTACTCGAAAGGGTTCCTTGAAAGACTTCTTAGAAATAATGTGTAGTCAAACCTTGCGCTTTTCCAAAATTGAAGATGCAAGACCGGCAAAACTAAAAAGAATAGTGAAACACCATGAATTTTTGTTAATTTTTTTACATGTTTCCCGAACATCCTGGAGGGGCTAAAGTTGAAATTCATAATCAGCGTCCTAAAAAAGGCAAAGAAATAAAAAATCAGGACTTTTTGAACTTTCTGCTAGCCTCTGGTTTGAGCTGTGGAAGATCGGAGTAAAAAATCAAAATAGTCTATAAAAAATATGAAAATCTTATTTCTAATTTCGGTTCACCCCATAGAACGCGTGGTCCGGATTTCGAAGTTCTACGCAGATATTATGCAGAAATTTCATGGTCTATATTTTTGGTCCTGTATCTACAATCTTTGGAAAGCGTTAGGTTTGATTTCACTAAAAAACCTTTTAAATAAATAAATTTATTGACTAGAAAACAGTACAAACTGCGTACGACCATGTGGAGAACAATAAACTAATTTACTTCTCGGAAGCAAGAAAGAGACCATCCCATCAATTTTAGGTGTCACACTTTAAAATTTCATAGCCCTAGCTTGCTAATATCGAAAATTTATCTCTGATGAAACCCAGTGAAGCGGTCCAGCCTTGGACTCTTGCAATAATAGGTCTCCCCATGGGTCGCCAAAAATAAAATACACGTAAATTTGAAATGAAATGTCGCTGAAACTTTTTACTGTAATAAAATAAATAACAATAATCATATCAAAAACATTATCTCTAATTTCAATTGTTTTTATATTTTCAATACACTGTTGCCTTAAATATGTATTTCAATTTAAACGTCATTCTCACTCTGATTGTCTATTTTCTAATATATTCTATTCTTTGTGAATATATATCAAAGACAGTCAAATTATTTATACACCTCTCATATAGATATATCACATAAAAAACTTGAAGATTAATTAAAATTCACAATTCACATTGGTTCTAGGACAAAAACAAATGATTGTGATCACCACTTGTCAAATTCTAAAACGTAACAAGTGCTGGGTAACCAAAATGACAAGAAGTACGACAATGATCCACGAGGCCTTGACTGACGTTGAATGTTATTATAAATCTACAAATTAACGTTTTAGAATTTGACAAGTGGTGATCACAATAATTTTTATTACCAAAATATCAACACTTAATATACGAGGTAGTAAAACAAGGGAATAATGAACCTGAAGAGAAAGCCTGAATCATAGCCTCGAAACGTTGTTTTTGTCCTAGAACCAATGTAATTGTGGATTTTAATTAATCTTCAAATGTGTTTGTGATATATTTATATCAGTTGTGTATAAATAATTTGATTGTCTTTAATACATATGCACATAGAATGGAACTTAAATATGTATGCCTGCAAACACAATTGTGAGTGATAGACGGTGGGTGGCTCGAAAGAGACTCCCATCACGGACCTAGGCGTCTGTACGTCACTAGGGTCGCTCCACGTTGTAGGTGGTCTCGCCAGTTCAACATCTGTAACATTGTGTCAACTACATTCACACAGCAAAGAAGAGTGGATGACTGATTTCGACAAAAACAAAAATTATAACAAAGAATGTCGGAATATAAATGTGTATATTGAGACCTCGAATTTTCACACATCTTAAATGAATAAATAATTTTTCAGTGGCATAGCGTTCTATACTACATGCCGTGGCCCTCATGTTTGACGGAAGTCCTATGATAGCTCGTAAACATACTTCATAGTTGTAATCACAAACGAAAATGCTACAATACACTATTTCGGAGAATTGTGAGGTAAGTGAGGATTTCAAAATAAACAACAGGGTCAGCAAGATCTACAGAGAGAATTGGAAACAAATCGAAGAAATGATATAGAAGATATAATGTGAAAGGCACCACATGTGGGACAATGTTACGAGTGTGCGTCTCAGATAATTTGAATATTTTAAGAACGTGACAGGTGTCACCAAGCTGAGTTCTGAAGTAAATCTTCCCAAGTATCTTTAGTCGCTGTTTCAGTTAAAAGTCTGCTCAAAAATAACGCCGAGGCGTGTAAATGAGTAAAAAGGAACATTAGTTTCGTACGTACATAAGAACGGCCATATGTATTTTTGGGGCGCAACGGAACACTAAAGTTAGCGATGTGACACGCGCTTTGGATATATACTAAGAGTACGGTGTGCTTCATTACAGATGCATACAGCACTACACTCTGAAAACAACGCAGCCTACAATTCTAGAGCGGAACTATGTAAGTGTTAAACATGTTTTGGGTCCCTCGGACTTAAGTGAAGCGGATATCTGAGCACGTTATTGGAGAGATGACAGAAGGGCAAATCACTCACGCCTACTTTAAGTTTGAGTGACTTCTGCCTCCTAAAGGAAGAGTTTTGGGGAAAATACATGTGGGACGAAAACGTGTGTTTTTCGGAATACATCTATAACTTCTAAGCGGTGCATCAGATCGGCATAGTATATGGATCCTTTCTAGCAGATATAGNGGAATACATCTATAACTTCTAAGCGGTGCATCAGATCGGCATAGTATATGGATCCTTTCTAGCAGATATTGATACAACGTAGCAACTGGGTCAGAAAGATTACCTTACCATGTGTGTCACACGTGTAAAACCGAAAATCTGTACAGGTTTATAGCCAGAGTGACGCCCGTTTTGTGACGTGGTTTCAGGGGTGATACAGGGGCCTAACACCTGCACCTATATTAATTTTGAGTGCTATCCACCCCATGCTGGCTGAATTTCAGGGATTTTCTACTGTCTTAGAAACTCGTAAGGACACAGTGCAACGTGGGTGGAGTAGGACCTTATATGCACTTAATAAGGAGAATAACCGTATCATGGTTGATTTCCTATGATAGTGAATGGCGGACGAATTCAGGATCAACAATACAGTAGCAGTGAAGTAAATATGACGGAAAAGGCTAGGAACATAATTGTGAAGCAAAATAAGTTGGCGATCCCAGTAGTCTCGCCAGCAATCAGTAGTGGGTCCAGTGTTGCAACATCGACAGATGATGGATTACAAGGGTTAGACTTACACCTTAGGTTAGAGGCCGCCGAAAAGGGCCTGGGTTTAGATCACATGGTTGAGTTAGAAAAGACAGGCGTCAGTATGGACCAACTTGAAAAGTATGTTGAGCGTATGCAAGAAATGATCAAAGGGGAAAGTTTCGACGATAAAATAGTAGTTTACAGAGAATTATTACGGATAGCGTGAGAGAGAAGTGGCGGGTGACAGTCCGGTTATATTTGTTAAATGGTGAACTTCACACTGGATAGACTTTACAACAGACTGTATTAGAGTTCAAGAATATGGTACAAGGAGCGGGGTTGGAAAAGTAGCAACGAAGCAGTTGGAAGGAGGGGTACGAAAGGTGATGACGGTGGAAAGGGATTTAATATTGGACGATGTTGGACGACAATGACGTAAAAAACAAGCGGTAATAGGGCAAGCAGTAGAGAAAAAAACTAATAGAGGTCCTGTCGTGAACATAAGATGAATCAAACACTAAGTGATGTGCAGCAGCAGTGGGCAGCAAATTCGTCACCGAATACGGCACGAAGAAGAGAATTCCCGGAGGAGTTAGGAAGATTTCAGCAGACGCTACTAGACGGTCGTCATACATCAGGGAGACAGAATCAGACATATGCAGGAGTGTTGCAGCGCGTGACACTTAGGAATACATTCCAAGAAGTTGTGTTAATGAAAGGGGAAGACACAACTAAGGAGAAGGTGCATGAAGAGTTAGAGAAAACTTTAAAGGCACAACAAGTACAAATCAAGATCGATTCAACGCTCGAAACGCAGGGGGAGACATACTTGTAATTTTACCTGACAAGCAAGAACGGAATAATTTGGGTGCGGCATTGCAGGGACAATCGCTATACCACAGGAACTTAGGATAGCGTAGACCAAGGCAGCGCCTACTTGGAGTACTTAGTGAGAAGACAAACGTAAAGATTCTGAATGAAATAATAGAGAATAATTTTACGGACAGTATGCCGAAAAGTACGCGTCGTATATATGCAGAAAACGCGCAACGAAAAACTTACAAATGTTATTATCGAGTTAGATGGAACACAAATGAATAACATATTAGCAACAGGAGGGTTTATTTGGAAATGTTGAGTCTGCGAGTATTTGAGTACGTAGAACCCATCCGATGCTTCAAATGCCACAGAAACGGCCACTTATTGGCTGTGTCCAAATAGAAAGAAGAGATTTGTGGCCCTTGTGGGACTAGTGGCCTTGGTTATCAGTATAGTAACCGGAAACAAGAGCCGCAGATTTGTAATAATTGCAAATGTAGGAATCATGATCCTGAACTTAGTGACATAAATAGGGATTGTCCGGAGCGTAGAATAGCACAGCAAGTGTTGATGTTAAAAACAAATTATGATTAGAGTATTGCAACAGAATCTTCAGCGTGCCAAAATCCCTTGCATGAAAATGGGTGAATAAATGCGGCGATACGATATCCACATTGGATGTTACAAGAAGTATATCATCACCGAGGAGTTCTGCGGCATGTACCCCTGGCATGTGGTGGCAGCACCAGACCCATGGAGTGCAGTGGTGGGAAAGGAGATGTACACATACAAGAACAATACACTACCCCACACTGTCAAGTTCTCGTATATCGACTAGGATCAATATCGCTAACAATAATAAATTATTATTGTCAGTAGCGAAATATTTGAAGGAAGATCTTGCTCAAATGAGTACAATTCTCGAGCTGAATAAAATGTATGATATCCCGCTATGCATGGATACTAATGCACGCACGAAGGTTATAGGAGATTCTTGGACAACGCGACGCGGACGAATTTTTTAGAGATTTTTTAGGGATATGTTAATAGTGATTAATGAATTTGGAGCGACGACATTTATAGGAGAGCGAGGACAGTTAATCATAGATGTCAAGCAGGTCAATAAATGGAGGATAGCTGAGGTGGTTCGATGGAACTTGCAACATGGGTTGTTAAGTGACCATAAAGCAATAGCCACAGAAATATCATCCCGTACATTGTAGGGGATGGAGCAACATAATAAAATGAATTTTCGAAATGTTGATTGGGACAAGCTTGCAGGGAAGAAATGGACACTGCTTGAGCAAGTGCATGTGAGAATGAGAGAAGCAAATACGTTAGAGGAAAATGTTGATGCCATGCAAATTAGTTTGCTCCAGACGTGTGCCACATGCCTACGGCCACGACGAGACTCACGGAAACCGGTACGCTGGTGGTCTAGGACTTTGACGAAAATGAAGGGAGAGATGAATCAAATCAGACATGCGTTGCAGCGACGGAAAAGAAAGGGAGGAAGCATTGATTTAGAGCTACAGAAAAGTAAGGAAAAACACCGCCAATATTAACTAAAATATGTGCAGCTAAGCGGAACAGTTGGCAACAGTTCGTGGAGAAATCCTTCAGTAAATCGACATGGCGTTTACCTTATTTAATGATTGAAACAATACAAGACGAAAGAGATTTGGCTAACTTTATAGCAGGATGGAAAACATACAAGAAGTTGCTGAGAAACAGTTGACTGTCTTGTAGATGCGCTTTTTACACAGGATGTGCAGTAGGAATGGGATTACGGAAATGTAATAATAGCGAAAGAAGAACGAATAACGGAAACTGAGATCTTGAACGTGGCGCGAAGGATGAGTCGAAACAAGTCACCCAGATACGATGCTATAAAGCATGAGATGATGCAGCACACGTTTGTTGTAATTCTCCAGCCACTAAGTATGATATACAATGAATGTTTGCGGCAGATGTATTACCCGGTGTGTTGGAAGATCAGTTTGGTAAAAATGTTTTTGAAGGGCAAGGATAGACCATTCAAAACACCGACGTCATATCGTCCGAACTCTCTCCTCGCGACTTATGGGAATACTCTGGACAGGATTTTGACACGACGAATAATGCAACATCTTATAACAAAAGGTAACGTGAATCCGAATCAGTATGGTTTCGTGCCGGGAAGAAGCACAAGTCACAGATTACGACAACCCGTGCACTATGTGACACAAAGGGTAGATAAATATTGTGCGTGTATTTTCCTCGATTCAACCATGCGCGTTGGCGAACAATAGTTGATACTTTAACATCCAATCAACTGCCACAGTACTTACTAAATACAGACATGGCTTATTTCAGTAATTGCACCATAATATTCACCATCGGGGAGGAAACGATATTGCGAAAAACATCTATAGGATCCCACAAGGTTCATCAAGTAGACCCTTGTTTTGGAATGTGGTGATGGATGGAATATTATGGGAACTAGATGAGAAGGGGATAAAAAACAGTAGCTCACGCTGATGATTTAGTCCAGACAGTAACGGGAACATCACGTCGTATGTTGGAAGCCAAAGCACAAGAAGCACTGGGCATCTGTGCAGAAGCGTGTCGGAAAAGAGTACTAACCTTGTCAGACAGTAAAACACGAATCATTTGGTTCGGACTTCGCAAACAGTTTCGTCGAATTTTGCTGTTAGACGTAATGAAAGGAAAGTTCAAATGGTCACAAAGCTTCGGTACCTGGGAGTGATCATAGACCAGAAACTAACATATTTGGAACATCTCGCGTACATACGGAAGCGCGTGCATATTGCTTTGTATAACATGATGAGAATAGGGACCATTACTTACGCTATATCTCGACACAACCTCAAACTGTTATATGTGGGAGCACTAAGGCAATTGATAGCGTATGGCAGTATAGTATGGGCAGAAAGAGTAATAAAAACGCATTTTGCACGGAAACTACAATCTACTGAATGACAATGATTGATATCAATTTCTTGGTGCTATAAAACAGTTTCGACTGAGACATTGAACGTGGTACTAGGCTTACTCCCAATAGATCTCTTCGTTCAGAAGACAAAGTATCGATGCATCATGAAACAAGATGGTGAGATAATGGTAAATAATACTGAATTACGACAGAACGAGGAAACATCCCGAAGAAAATTATCAGAGAGCTTAATGAAAGCATGGTAAAAACCGTGGGAAACGACACAAAAAGGACGGCGCACGTATAGGTATATACTTGGTGTCCGATTTGCCGAGAAGAATAAGAAAAGGTTTATGCTGACCAAGGTTGTTGCGCAATTTCTAACTAGCCACGGAGATTTCAAGGAATATTAATAGCGTTTTGAGAAGACTAACGATGACATGTATGACTGAATCAGAGCAAAAAACACCTGAGCATATGGTGTGGGATTGCCCACTTACTGCGCCTGAGCGGACATGCTACATTAGAGAATATGGGAAGGAAGATATTCTAAACCTCACAGCAGAAAACACGTTAATTGACAAGGCGACAAAGTATGCACTAGATATGGAATATGTCAGCAAGATAGATGGAATTAGGACGGCGAATAGATGGAGGATCAAAAATATAAAAAAAATAATTATAAGGTTTGTCAAATAGCAGAGATCCTTGTATTGCTTTATGCGACAGAGACAAGGAGACTGGCAACAGTCAAGACAAAGGAATAAAAAAATAAATTCATAAATATTTCTCGGAGTATTTGCGTTGCATTATCGTGATAATTTGTGTTTTCGTATCGATACTGAATTGAAGAGTAGTGAAGCAAGAAATTTGTGAATTAGAAAGTAATGTTTCTTAGCGTCATTATAACATAAAATGACGATGTGTTTTCTTGAGTAGAGACACGATGTTACTCTTTGTAGTGGAGTAAAATTGTATTATGAAAGGGAATATCAAGTTGTTTCGTTTGTTAAATTACGACATATTCTTTTCTTTTTTGTTACGGATAAAAAGGCTTCGTAAGACCATCAATTACACAAGACTTAATTACGTGCCTCAACCCCACCTTTTCTTATAATTTATTCTTATTTTCTTTGGAGTCTCAGCTTACGACGACCCGAAGAAATGGGTGAAGTACGTAGTTAAATACAATACTATAGTTGTCGATCGAATTCTTAATTCAGAGAAGAAAATGTGATATTATTGCGAAAATTATTGCAAATTTTAACTACGATTTGTTTCATTTTCGTTTCAATAATAAGTATTTTGAGAAATATATGTGAGTACTCACTACATTTTAAAGGAAGATTTTGAGCTTGGAATAAATGGTTCTATATTCCAAATTTTTATCTTATTCATAGTGTTATTAAATGTTACATGATGCTTAGATGTGTTCTATCTTTTTCAAAAGAATAAATTTAAGAAATTTTATCACACGCAGAAATCTCTCAAAACATTCTGTTGTCTTAAATAAACTTACATTGATACCGCCGATTTTAGGACAAAATTGTTTCTAAAATATAACTAATGGTAATATACCACAAACTATCATAAACATTGTATCTTAAGGCATTAAGTTTAGTTTAACCACATATTTTTATAATATTGCTTTCGGACTGCGCTTCGTCTCATCGGAGTACCTTTTCAGATAATACAGTGTTGCCTGAGAGGCCGTGGCTTGTAGTAAAGAAGGCTACGACAGTGGGAAACGTTTGATCCCCTAAACTATCTTTTGATCGTGTTCATTAGAAGTTTAATATGCATGGGCAGTTTACTCTTATACTTTTGTGGGAGGGAGTGTGGATGTAACTCGATTGGTGAGTAAAAGTGTTTGAAACATCTACGTGTTGCCAAGACGCGACTGATCGGATTGAAGAGAAAGGATTGAACTTTAGGAGAAACCTCCAAAAGACTCCGCAGCGAACACACTCTACAGTTTATTAATCAAGTCACAACCCACATTCAAACATCCACTACCGTAAACGGGGAATGACAATGAAGAATGAATGACACAGACAAATCAAATGGAAGACTCAGCACGACGAACGGAAACGATGAAGAATGGAGGATCTGAGTGACAGAGGGAAATGAAGACAAAGGATCAAGAAAGGATGTGCACGTGAGGAAAAGAAAAGGACGTAAGGATTATCTAACTGACGACAGTAAAAACAACAAGGATCTTTCATTAGTATGAATTCTCCTACACTCTTTTGCTTTTACAGACTGAAAAATGACATAAATCATTCAGTTCAAATGTTAAAATTTCTCAATTCAAAAACGTCACTTTCATCACAACGGATTACCACGCAAAATATAGTGAACTATTTTCTTTTATGTTTTCATCTACAAGTTTCCCATGTCCTCATTGCATTACTTAAACATTAAACGCCAAGCATTTTCTTAACCATTCTTATATATTACTTTATACAACTTGTCTCTTTTCCTACTGCTTCGATATTTATTTTTTCTCTTTTTCTTATTTTGATCTCATTTACTTTTCTCAAACCTCCGTTCTGTCCAAGTAATCCTTCCAAATAAGTTACGGGTCGCGATCTTAATTCATAAATTTTTAATTTATTACCCCCATTTTTATTCATTGTACGCTTTGAGAGGTTTTGTAAAGTTATAAACTTGAACGATAATGCCCATGTTGATGTATTGGGAAAATATAAGGATATTGAAACTTACGCGGGGATACTGATGTATTATTGGATATTAATTTATCTATGTAAAGATCATTTTGTGATTAT
The DNA here is from genome assembly GCA_002313205.1 of Laupala kohalensis. Classification (NCBI taxonomy): domain Eukaryota; kingdom Metazoa; phylum Arthropoda; class Insecta; order Orthoptera; family Trigonidiidae; genus Laupala; species Laupala kohalensis. The sequence goes on along the minus strand of NNCF01126389.1, from coordinate 414,197 downwards.
TTTTACCCATTGCGTGTAAAAATATTTAAAATTTATTTCATATTATATTATAGGATACTACCCAATTCTGGTTGAAACAATGAGTAGTTAAATACAGTTATTGTCTATAAAATGTTGTCGTTGGATTTTATCACTTCATCAAATAATAATGATAGACATAAATAATTCTACTCTATGAGTTGTTTTGCTCCATTTTGTTTTGAATCGTGTCCGTGTACGCACTGTGCACGTAATGACCGACGGAGTGGAGAGCAGAGAATGTTCCACGAAGGCTGCGCTCACCGCTGTTGCCGTGTCCGTCCTCACCTCGTAATATGTGGTCAAGGAACTAATTTACGAGCTTCGTCTTCAGTCACTGCCTCGTTGAAATTCTGAGCGCATGAAATACTGACTGCAACCGCTATGACGTGAATTTGCAAACGCGATCAATACCTTGGCGAGAGGATAGCTGCTGAAACAGGTATTTTAAAATGGGCAGTGACCTATACAAATCTCTAATAAGTCATAAGGATAAATAACTTATTTACCCTCAATAAATGAAAGAAAATTCGTAATGAAGTAGTGCCGACAGAGATTTAAATATTTTAACGCCTATTTTTTAATAAATAATTAAAACAACTTATATGCTTTGGTTATAAAACTTCGTCTCTCGTGAGAGTAAAATTTATTTTCGAAAATAAATTACTTTACAAACTTATTAAGAGCACAAATAATTTAAAATTATTACTGATATGACATTTCTGGCAGGACTGCCTAAAACGAAAAATTCAACTCAAAAGACAAAAAAAAACGACACAAAATAGTTTGCAATGATTATAAAGTAAACAATTACGTCAAAAACTAGGAGATTCCAAACAATAAATAAAAAATACTTTTGAAGAATAGCTATACTATATTTTCATAACTTAGTCGTAGCTATACATGTAATGTTTTGTAAGATGCTCTCTGCCCTTGTAACGTTATCTCTTGTCATACTGAGATTTACTCGTCTTCTATGCCTTATTAGATGCCCACCACCAGTTAGTTATGAAAAGCGACAATTTGTTAAGAGAATAAATAGACAGTAGTGAAAGAAGTATAAAATTATTGAGATTGATAAAATTCCATTTACAGTGAAGGAAAGAAACTTACCTTGAAGTTTGGTTCGGTACTCGTCAATTCCCATAAATTTCATCTCGATTCTGGAGCACACTGCCGTCAGTGCGTTCGTTGCTCTCAATGAGTTGTGTCCCTTGCGCTTAACGAAGAGCTTCTACCNTATATATATATATATATATATATATATATATATATATATATATATATATATATATATATATATATATATATATATATATATATATTTCGGATGGTATCTATTTAATGCACCGCATCCAAGTTGAAACTGTCAGTTGCATAAACACATGTCCATGTATTGCTTGACTTGTTAGGACATTGCAAATATTCAGTTCCACGTCTCCTGATAAACCTCTTTATTCCTCATTAAAGTGCGATTTTTCTCGGACATTTATATTAATTTCTATGAAATCCGTGGATTGCAATACTCAGAGGACTGGTATCTCCACGACCCCCAAAAGAAATATTTAGGAAAACTAAGCAAATATTTCGTAACCCAAAGAAACCTTAACGACAGAACACCTTACTGTTACATAATAAGCATAACTCAACAAGTGACTAGTTAAAATTATTTCCTAAAAGAAATACGGGAATTGTAGTCTCCTAAGAACAGTTAATTTTAGTGTTCCTGGCACAGATTCATAAATGGAAAAACCTTTAAATGAAAATCAAATTTGCGTTTAGTTTATAACTATCAACACAGCGCGCGCCATAATTACATCTTCCATTGATTATATTTAACGTCANGGGGGGGGGGGACTGAGGAAAAATGGGTTCTGCGCATCGCTACCACCACGAAATTTTCACGCGCTGTTATTTACGGGCGCTGATTTGTTCAATTATTGTACCTAATATCGTCTGCATACTTAATTATTAAACGAACCACAACGCCGGGAACATAATTTAATTAATTTTCAAAATTTACTACGTTTCTAAACTGAATGCGGTGCTCTTCGGGTATGAACCAGTAATGTGGATCTAAATCACAAAGTGAATGGGGAAGATAAATGATTTGTTCTTTGATTCAAATCCTTTAGCTTGATATTATTTGTTCTGATTTCCTCGCGTAAGTTATAGTTATATATCGTTACATTATTTTCTTTTTCCTCGTTCAAGTACTTCGTAATAAATTTTCTTATTATTATATAGATCCAAAAAGAAGCACATTCAAGTTAGAAAAATTGTAAACTTTGAGATTCAATGCTGTGGTGTTTTCTAGAACGTTATTTTTTAGTCGTTCATCCATAGCAGCACTTTGTCGAGGTCATCCAGCAGAGTAATTCTCCTTCTCCGTCGTAGAACAAGGGTAGATTTAAACGTACGAGAATCGAGTAACAAGATTACTGATGAAGATAGAGAATGGAGAGTGGAACGACTAATAACGTGTCAAGAGTCACATCCGAAAGATAATTAACAAACCAGACTCTGACAAGAGCTTAATATTGAACACAACAAACACAACCCAATTGGAACGACGAGTCGCCCTCCAAGAAATGCAAAAAGCGCATTTCACGACGACGCCACTACGAAACACTTCAACAGTTACAAACATATCCTTCACCACAACGAAAATTAATTCCAACCCAAAACGAAAGGATACGGTACGGAAGCAATCACTTTCCCACATATTTGTTACTAAGGTGTTCCACTGAAACAATTTATTTTATACTAATAAAAGTGAATTCTATGGAATTTCTGTGGTATGGGAATCAGAGAAAGCGATCGATCGATTTATTTGAAATTTCGAAAGACTCGTTTTTAAGAATTATTGCAACCAAAATGCAAAGTATGCTTGATACTGATTAATACAAGAGCTGGAAAACAATCATAATTGACTGGCAATCTGTAGATGTGAATCTTCACTCGCATGAGTCCGCCAGAGTTCAATTGCTTTACGTGCGTAATCCACCGATTGATTATACACGCGGCCGAAACGCAGAAGCAAAATCATATAAAGGCATTGTCATCGAGTACATAACCTTAAAGTGAAATGAAAACACAAGAATTTAGAGATCTCAAGTATGCGCTTTATGTGTTAAGTGTATTCTCATTATGTCTAGATTTGAAAACAATTCATAATTTCGTTCATAGAGGCATACAATACTGAAAACTCTGAGTATCTGAGTAGGTTTACTTCGTGGTAATTCATTTTTGATATTAACAAAAGTGAATAGGTAAAATCATGAAAGTAGGGAAATAAGGAAACTAATGTATAAAATTAGAATATTATATAAGAATTCCGGGCAACACCGGGCAAAATGATCTGAAAGTTCCAAACTTTTTGATATTTTAATACCCTGCATGTCTGAATGGTAAAATAAATCACTTCGCAGAACGAATTTTTCTTTGAATATTGATGTAATTTTGTATTTGTATGTTTAACGATGGAAATATATTTTTCCTATTTTGTGGATTGTTTCAAAATCGAGTCTGGTAATGATTGTTTTAAATTTCTTTTCAAATCCCGGACAGCGCCAGGTAGTTCTGCTAACAAAATAATAATATACTTCGTGCTTCTCCGGGAGCAAACGTAAACCACTCGGTCTTTCCAGAGCGAGTGGGGTCGGTTGTGAAGTACAGAGATCTCATGATACACTCAAAGACATGAAACGATACTCAGAGAAACTGTAACCAAAGAAAAAAGAAAATGAACAGGAACGCATTATATTTATTAGTTTATTGTAAAGAAGCACTTAATTAGTTTATTGTGTTGAACCTGGTCATAGATAGATTGTAACTGCTCTCTGGACAATAAATTATTTATTAATTTAATTATTTATTGCCAGTCTAACTTACTCGTACTCAGTCAAAGCTTTAACTTCGCTATCGTCCATAAGAGTAAAGATAATTGTACCTCGCGTTAGGTTGGCAGTACATTCAGATCTCTTTAAACTTAAATCTATTGCCAACATCGGCCATCAATTCAACACATTTGCTGTTGTGCCGCTATTCTATTCTTTCTGCATCGTGCGTCAGGAACGAATATTACCTTGTGTCCTAGTTTCTTGGGATATTAACTTTATATTTTCACGGGAAATAGTTGCTTCTGTGACAACTATTAATATTCATTCGGGTATTATATTTATTGGATTCATTTCGTAGAAGTTGGCAATTCGTGTTAGGAAGCCATACTGCATTATNTATATTTATTGGATACATTTCGTAGATGTTGGCAATTCGTGTTAGGAAGCCATACTGCATTATTTACGGTTAAGTTTCATGACTTTGAGAATAGTAATGTGTCTGACCGTTATCCCCACCACCTGAGTCCCGGTCCAGGCGTTACCATAGAACACAAATGTTGGCTTTCTCCCATGTTAAATAAGGAAACACGCGGTTTCGCGTGACATCTTGCGAGCGGAGTGCTTGCAACAATTAGTACCTCGAGCAAACACTAGGTTGCAACCGGTGTGCTACTACACTCCCCTATCCACCCACGAACATCTTTCTCCTCATACCATCCCACCTATTCTAGAATATGAACAACGAGACCCTCCGAAATTATTTTCCACATTCTGAAATCATTGTCAAAAAATCAAATTCAAATACCCTTCACTAATATTACTTAAATCTCTATTATTATTTTATTTAGTTAAGTATTTATTATTTAGAAGTAACTATTTAAACATAATATATTGAAATAAATACATTCAAATACGTTTTTTGTAAATTGCATAGTATTTTGAAATAATGGCTGAACACGGCACATTATTTTTTATGTAAGCAATATTTAGAAACATCATAGTTTACACAAATACCTACCGAAGTGGCAAGCGTTCATAGGCGTTGTCCATTAAAATTGAAAATAACGGGATATAGCAATACCTTTACGATTTATGTGCACCATTATACTTTGTTTCTTTTGGTCCATGGGTCTTCACTGAGGAACAGCTTTATAACTTCTTTAAATATACTGTATCGTTTTATAGTTCGATGCTTCTGAAGCAGAGGAATTCACCAGCGTGGATTCTTGACGGTGTCCGCTGCCCACGGGGCAGGTTGCACGCTGCTCAGGAGGCACCACATGAGGTTCCTCTTAGCCTGATCATTTTCAGGACTCCCGCTTGTTCTCAGACGTCCCCGATCACAACTGCAGTGTGAAGGACTTTATGGAAACGACTAAAACCGCTCTTCACATGACCAGATTCTGGTCAAAATATGTGTGAACGTTGTGAGTACATGAGACACGATTATAATGAAATCGTTTTCTAACTACATTTTATAGCAGTTCTTACAAAACTTTCACTTTTTGAGAGAAATAAGAAATTATAAAGGAGAAGTCTCTTTTATCTGGAGTTGTTCTCACTGGGGACTCAGCTATCTCCAAAGGGGGAGGGGGGGAGTTGCCTTCGGCCTTATCGGTCGAGACCCATACGCTTCCACATGCATGGTGGAAATCCTTTAATAAGTTGAGAAATAACTAGCTATATCTCAGATTCAAAACTAACAACTAATAGCTCTATATCTAATTTCTCAAATATTAATTTGTATCTATAAATAACTTCTCAAATATTTATTGTTCGATGAAATTGGAACATTAATGATTTTACTAAATTAATTGCTTTTGAATTTTTCGATAAATTTAACTAATTTTTGAAATAAATTGGTTCCTTGATTCAAGTAACATACCTTTGCGTGTAGTTACGATTAGAAGCTAAACCATCTAATTTTACGACGTACTATCTTGCTTGCACTTTATATTACATTATACTCATATCACAAGAATTTCTTAACCAATTTTAATGAAATTTTAAAGCATAACCTGCTTTGCACTTGAACTATTGTGATTTTACACGCGTTTCAAGGATTTAATTCTCTATCCATAATACTACCGAAATACATTTGTTTGTTAGGCTAATCTTCACTGATTACAATAGCTCTACATAACAATGGTGCGAAACATTCAAAAGATCCCGAAAAAAAAACTTCCATGTGCGACTTTGAACAAATGAAGAAGAAAAAACTAATTGATTGCTGCGTCAAAAGCAGAGATCGAGTTTCCCTTTCTGTGAGCGATGCTAGCGCCCGTAGTGGTCACGTAGAACCTCCTCCACATAACGAACGCATTAGCAGATTGGAAAACGCTTTGCACGGCAGCGTTGTTGCTCCTTTTATGATCGGAACGAGTTCAAAAGCACGTTCGCATCTTAAACCAATGAGTTCCTATAATAAGGGTTTTCATGGGAAGGGAAAGACGTTGACGAAAAAAAAAACAAAAAAAAGATCCGGAATACTTTCAACTTTCGGATTCTAATTTATGGGACCAAAATTAATTCCTTGTACAATTTTGGTATTCACTGCATATTTAGAACAGACTAAACGAACTTAAAGTACACATATTATCGAGCAGAAAAGAAATATTAGTAATGAGGTCCTAGAATAACATTTTTACATTCTATTGATAATGACCACATGGTAGACAATTGTACATTTGGACAATTTTACATTTAGAAAACAATAACGTGAAGCTTCATTTCTCAGAAATTATTAACATAAAAATTACATGTAATACACTAAATTTACGATCTGGCACAGATGTCTAAAGTTACAATGTAATTTTTGAATTCTCATTCACTCTACTTCTGTGTTTGTAAAATAGAAAGTGTTATTCATATATGTATGTTACGTTATTTATATTTTTTGTTGACATGACATGTATCCATTGAAATGTATTTATATTATTGATGAAACATCTCACAAAGTCAAAACCCTGCTGATGATACGTTGTGGAATTCAAATTTAAAAACGAGTCAACAACGAAAAATCGTATTTTTTTTATTACGAGATCAAACATTCATACAAACATGTGCTTACGAAGGTAATCATTATTATAGGAACTCTCTCTAAGCTATCAAATTTACATGTGCCTATAGGTTTTCAATTTGGAATATAATTTAACGAAAATTATCGAACTATGAATCCTCATAGGCAAACTTTGGCGTTACATCTTTAAGACTTACGCTAAGAGAATACGACGAATGAAAAGTTGTAACTGCATCTATTATAATCTATATTCGAAATATTATTTGTTTACATTACATGCTCTTGTTTTCTATTTTCTCGTAATTATATAATTAATTTGTTTTAATGTATTGAAAACATGATCAGTATTCTTCTTCTTTGCCTTAACTTCTTTTCCCTACTCCTCAGGGGGTCGGAGCCTTAGCTCCTTGTCTCTAATCTTTAGAGTCGGAGATGGTGTTGATATGATGCCTCTTACTTTGATTTGGCGGGGGAATTTCTAGGGTGCCGGATGCCCTTCCTGCCGTACCTCCCCTGAAACGGTGATTATGAATGAAATTGGGGTGAATGATTATGAGTGAATGTTGTGGTGGAATGATAGGCAGGGGAAACGGGAGAACCCCGGGAAAACCTGCCGCGAACACCGCACCATCCACCACCTCGAATTCTACTTGGATCGGACCTGTCCCCAGAGGTAGAAAGCGAGTACGTTAGGCACTACGCCACGTCTTGACCACTTGGTGTTACAAGAGTGTTATCTTGAGGAATAAGTCTAAAAACAAACAAGCAAACTAACAAAAATCCACAAAATAATTCGTCAATGTTTCAGGTATATTCTATCTATCCTCTAGCCTTGTTATATCACTCATAAACATCTCCAACCTATAGCCTATATACCACTTACAACTTACTTACTTAATACGTTAACAAATCAATCAAAAGATGCATTAGGTAAACAGGATGTGTCTGGAGTGCAGGTAAATAGGTTAGAGATGTGGATGTTGTAGAAATATTGTAACAAGCCCTGAGGATAGGGTTCGAAGTATCGACATCGGATATCGATACAGAGTTCTCCAATGAACTTGGGGGGGGGGGGTATATATCCAATGACCTTAATTTATGGAAAGGTTGATGAGGAATTCAATTTCATTTTTTAAATTATAATTCATGGGATAACAAGATTTAAAATGCTCATTTTCAATGGAAAAATTCCCTTCAATATAAATCCAAAAGTAAGTGTTCATGATCGAAGAACAATGACGTGTATTGAAAGGTCAGTTCCATAACTAAAAAAGGAAAAAGTGATATTGGAAAAAAATATATTCCACATGACGGTAGTTTGACATCATAGAAACTACTCTTTGGAACAAGACGGGGTGTCATCTCTCCATTAGCACATTCATCGTGATTGTCTAGTGCGCAAGCTGAAAAGGGAGTGTTTTCACTTGGAAGGCAATGACAGGTGAGTGACGGCGTGGCGATGGGATTGCAGGGCTGCGACGCACAAAGGACGCCTATCGAAAGATGGGTCTGTCACTGGAATCAGATTAACGGCCGAGCGCACACGCGTTAAATCAGGCAAATGGACTCGCCGCGAGGGAAGTCACAAATTTGTTTCGCCTCGCTTGTTTGTGTGCGAGAGCGCCCTCCGCCCTCGACGCCGATGCCCCAGTCGAGCCTCCTGGAGGACATAGACGTCGCTGTCAGTGACACCAACGATGGCGGCAGACATCACTCTCGTCTGCAGGGCATCCGACGTGTACATTTTCTTTAATAAATATTTCTAACATTTCTTTGATAAACATTCCATTTCTTTAAGAAGAAGACGCAAGGGATGCTATTTGGAAACACGAGGAAAAATTGAAGAACTTCCGTAATGAAATTTGATGGAAAGATGATAAATATAGTGCGAGAGCGTAAATATTTGGGTGTGGTTTTGGTTGAATCCTTGAAATTTCATAAACAGGAAAGGCGAAGCGACTCTACTATAGCCCCTTAAGGGATGTAACAAAACGAATTTGCCAACAGATAAATAGATACAGTTGTACAAGAGAGGATTGCGTTCAGTAATGAGATATGCAGCGCGTGTGTGCGCTACAGGTAAACACACAGAGCGGCGGTTGCATAGCGCACAGAGAGTGTGCATACTGCGTCTCAGTGGGTGTTGTACCGACACGAGAGTTAGAGGTAATATTAGGAATAATACCACTAGACGCAATTCTCTATAAAGTGCAATTGCGGTACTCGTTGAAACGGAAAGGGAGAATTAAAATGGTCTCAGACGAGATAAAAGAGGGCGTGGGAGGAGGAGGTGAAGAGTCGTATAACGGGACGTGGCAGATACGGTGGAGTAATTCCGAGAAAGGAAGAAGCATTTATAGGCTGATACGTGACCTGACAGGGGATGGTTCAAGACAACAAAACCTGTTTTAGAAATAACCACCGGACATGGAAATTTCATGGAATATTTGAGTAGAATAGGGAAGGCGGAGACGAAACTATGTTATTGTGATCAAGAGGATGAGAACGCAGAACACATACTATGGAATCGCCGTTTACACGATCGTGAAAGTAAAGAGTGCATTATCGGGTTGGTGAGGAATGGACAAGCAGTAAGAACAGATGCAGTGTTGATATCCACCGAACAGTTGTGTACTGACTTTGTGGAATACACAAGTTAGGTCTGTACACTACGTGATCTAACAAAGGGAGATGTGTAAGGAAGCCTGAAAGCACTCCGTGGTGGGAACACGCGCTGCAAGGAGTCGGAGTTCAACGAGGAAGAAGAGGGGAGGAGGAAAATTCACATAATGACGTCGTATGAAAATGGATTTAAAATAAGTTCAAATTGTGTAAGAATGATTTTATTGCATGTAAAATAATTGTACATTGGATCTAGTAATAATCAACAAAATGTTTTATTAAAAAAATGATTCCTCAGTAAAAATTATATACAATACGTAGGTAAGTCAATAAATGAGCAGCAAAATTTGATAGAGGCAATAATAATCAAAGTAACTTCCTGACACTGATTTCACTTTTCGACATGATCACTCTGTACAATCGGACACTTATCACCATCTCTTTACAAGTCCTTGAAAGCGGGTGGCGAAGAAGTCCTCTGGTCGCTGTGGCCTCATCCGGCTCGACGAAGGACCAATTAGTGCAGACAATTCTGCTGAAAATACCTGCGCATGGATGATGAGATTCGAAGGACTAAAATGTTAAGATAAATTAGAGAATGGGGAAGGTAGATGAGGTGTGGATTAACACTGGTTGCCAACAAAGAATTTAATATGACATGAAATATGAAAGTTGAAAAAATGGTGACGATACAAAGCTGAAATCCACTGGGATGAGACGAGATAACCCAGCTTCCTTGAAAGATGCAGCTTGGATGGCGTTGGTTTGGTGTCGGAGTGATTGTGTTGAAGTTGATTTGAAGACCGATTATCACGTGGCGATTCAACGGCGAGTCGCTGCCTCCACGAGATGATCTTCAAGTTGAGAATAATTCCTCCACTTGTCGCCTGAAAGCTTCCCGAATGATGAGAGTACGAGATCAGAAGTAATGTTGACTCCTCGGACGACGTTTGGAGAGAGAGAATGAAATGCTCACGTCGCAACCCGCCTTTTTAGCAGACACGCGCTGCTTGTAGTTCGATCGTGCGATCGATAGCGTGACGTCACAGGTTAACCATGTATCGATTGCTCATCCGGATCGATGGCGTGAATGTTACGTAATGTTACGCAGGTTTTTGTACATTGTTTCGGCGAGGTAGTGCAGCCTCGTGGTTTCCAGTATAATTAATAAATGAATATGTTATTAATAAAGTCAGGCATACTATACCCAATCATATCATCCGTTTTTTAAGTCAAAGGCGTAATTTTTGAATGGATCTATGAGGTTCGAAGAAATTATTCACAGAAGCTCAACAATTAAGATATGTCACTAATTGTGCACAAAGAGTGTAGAATCCGTAGATGATTCACTTGTCTAATGACATAACATTAAAAAATGTCTGAACACGACTTATCTATAGACTTTCCCTCGTATTTATTGAAACTAAGATTGTACGCTCTACGTACACCAAGAGAACAGTTTTAGATGTGAGATCCAAATTCAGAAAAAGGAACGAATTTTACCACACTATTGGACGTGACATAGTATCCGAACCATAAGATTGTGATGTCATATCTAAAGATTTGGAGACTGAAGTTTGTGCGCATGTTTCCAACAGTGTGTCGTATGTCCCACAGTTCTTTGTATTGGGCAGATAGAAAAATTCCGACACATGAACAATGTAAAAATGATCTGTCCCACTCGTAACATGCACCATAAACGATAATTCGGTTTTGTAGATTGACGCGCCTCGTACGATGAATATTCAGGATAGTGTTGCGTGCTTGTTACAATAGCATTTCTAGAATAATGTTGGAAGTTCACTAATTGCGTGACGTCCGCTGCCGATGCTTCGCGACTGAGCCAGGCACATCGCGTGGTGAATTCGAAGATCACCACAATCGTTGGAGCCATCGTGACGGGAATATATCTAGTAATATTGGATGTCATTGCAGCAGCTTTTCACATTAGTCGTGGTCAGCGTATCGCATTATGCGTGATATCCTCTGTATTCGTAAGATCTGCAAGATGAGAGTCCACAGCAGATTCCTGAATTGAAACAGCAGAGGCGAGTTAATGCGTGGAAGAATATCCGCGCTGTGTTGAACGAGTTCCGCCACATGTTTGGACTACTCAAAGAAATTAAATAAATAATTAAAAACTTGCATTTGATGGACGAATAATATTTTTATTTTTCATCAATAGCTCACTACGTTTCAACGTGGATTTACGCCGTCGTCAGGTGATCAAGTAATAACAAATTATAACAATAAACATAACAGGACAAATGAATATGATATAAACAGAAATATAAACACAAAATATGTTTACAAAATGGCAGAAACAAAAACATGTTATAATATCATATTGTATAAACCGGATAGTTTTTCAGTGTCTGTGCGTAGATTACTCAAAGAAACAACTGGTGACAAGAAGTTCCATTAGGATTCCACTGTCCATGACTGGTTGCGTTACCTCACAATATTAAATTTCCTTCGGAAATTCTGGCATTGAAACTGAATTTCTACGGACGCGCTTGTGGCTATGCATTGAGGGCTGGGGAAAGTGAGATGCTGAAAAGTGACATATTTGTGTACCATGCGTTCACAATACAAATTTTTAAATTATTGTTCCTATTTGAATCATTTAAAACAGATTTAAAATTAGGATTTATTGCACAGTAGGTTTTTTTGCATTGTAAAAAGTTTTGTACACCATTTTTTGGGCCAAATCATTATATTCTTAATTCAACTAATCACACCCATAAAAGAAAAGTTTCGAGGAAATAAGAAAACTATCAGTTAGTAAAAATACATGTTCTATTTTTATTTATTTTAGAAATTATTTTAAGGTAAATAAATATATTAGTATTTGGAGACATGGTTCTGTGTTCAAGTCTTTTCACCTCAGTAAACTGAGTTATTTAAAAATGTAGAGATGTGTTGTCTCTCTACGAAAATATAAAAATATGTTGTTTCTTTAACCTTTTTATGGTAAAATTAACCAGCAGCCTCACAAAAATTTATTTTAATGACAATTTAACATCAATACATTACAACAAGTATTACTGTCCTGAAATGTAAAAACAATACTTGGAATATACACTTTTTCGTAAGGAGTTTATTTTGTTTCGATTCTCTCTTCTATGTGATAACACGATAACGCATTAGAATTACTTTTATAAGTGAAGACTAACATCGTAAATACGAGAAACAATTCGCAGGATGGATGTGCAAATATTTAAAAGTCGCGTGCATCACCAATTCAGAAGACTGCACAGGTCACCATGTTTTTACCACTCCAGGATGTTTCCAGTCTGTGGTACTACTACATAGAAGTTAATTTTATCACTTGTTATACGTTCTGATTTAAACTATACTACGTACTTTCAATACCACAATTATCACACGCGATCTAGATAAATAAGCCGGATGCGATTATCTCGTCAGAACTCTGGTGCTGTTCAAGAAAGGTGTGAAACTCTGTTCGTAAATCGGGTAAAAAATTAAAATAACATACTGTCTCGTATGGATCTTTTCACACAGTTTCCCGAAATTGATTAATACCCATTTAATAACCCATTTAGATTTGTCAAGACGATACATATCTATAGATAAATAAATATACTGTCAAGAAACCATGCGACCACGTGGAGGACAATAAACAAATTTAATAAAAATAGAAGTACTATATAACCCCAACCTCCAAAGTAATTTCGAATCTCCGTTCACATTAGAAATTCTTTTCTTTCAAAGCCAACCTCTCAATCATCCTCCCGTGATATAACTAGAGCTGGGAGATGTCCAACGTAGACCGACCCCTCGCAAAGCCCCGTTGTGTCGGTCACCCTGATTGGACAGCGGCGACGTCGCGACGTTAGTGGCTCCCCTGAGGACGATGCGAGCGCGTTAACGCCGTTATAATGCGGTCCGTTAATACGCTCGCGGGACCGAATAACGTCAAATAATTACTCGGAGCAGCGTAAATCGTGATATGGCCGTCTAAAATACGCGCGCCCCCCTCAGGCGGTAACTCACGTGCCCGAGACGGGCGCTGTGCGTCCCTATAGCCCCACTACGCTCTGTCTGTCTGTCTCTCTCTCTCTCTCTGCGTTAGAGTTGAAATCCCTCAATACCTGTTCAATACGAATATACTCAACGGATCCATTGGTCCCACTCTTTGTGTCGTTTCAACAATTTTTATTTCTTTAATCATTTAACCGTTTCAAAAGTTGGTAACACAATTTTACGTTCAATCAGGAATAGGCTTCGCATTACAGTTTAGCCCAGTATCGTCAGAATCGCAACAACATATTGTCAGCCACACGAATGCAATTCTAAAATTAGTTTGTATTTTTTGTAACGAGAACCCTGGCGTAAGGATAACTGTCAAATTATGCTCTCGTTTTTTATGAGATTACGAACCATTTTCTCTTTCAAGTTCGCGAGACACTTATTCATTATCTTCATTTATCAGCTCCAATGTTTTCGTACAATCTGTTGAACCTCTTAGGTGGTTCGGAACAGTAAAGTATTTCAAACGCTCTTATCAATGATATCCGATTAAACGATGCAATGATCTAATGCACAGCTGTCCACATAGCTTTCCGCGAACCCCTTTATGCGGCCAGCGAGCTCAAGTACATTCTACATCAAATTTTTCATCAAACATTGGGGACCAGAACTTCTATGTCTATGTGTTATAAGTCTATGTAGTCAGTCTACGCTGCTGGCGTTTCCACGTAAGACCAAAGACTACCATCTTGGTGGCCTGTGAAGCGTTTACACCGCTGAGTGCTACGCCATATTGTGAGCACTGCGATCAACATAGTGCTCCCGCGGATAAAATTTCCTGATTTTTCTGATTCTCTAAGTGCCCTTCAAGCAATCCAGACTATGTATCCAGCTGATAAGCTGATCCAGAACATCCAGGATGTGCTTTTCTCGCTCCAAAGTGATGGAAAGAACATGTTTTGCTGGATTCCCGGACACGTGGGAATCAGAGGAAATGAAGAAGACGACGTCTCCGCAAAGGTGGCATGTCTCAAGAATCGGGTGGATTTCTTCATGATTCCAAAACGAGATCTCCTCAGTTCCATCGTGTTAAGGATTGTGAGTGAATAGAACAATGAGTGGTTGGCTGTTGAAGGGAAAAAGCTCCGACTTATCAAATCCTCTGTTAAGTCATGGAGCAGTTCCTGTAGGTCCGTCAGGCGCGACGAGGTCTTGCTGACCCGCGTGCGCATAGGACATTGTCCTCTCACTCATAGGTATCTCTTACTACTTGATGATGAACGCGTTTGTGAGGAGTGTAGCTCTTCTCTGACAGTGCGTCACCTACTAACTGATTGCAGAAAATGCACCAAATACGGAGACGAATTAGTCTGGCTACAGATTTACCAACAATTCTCGGAAATACAACCGATGATGTTGATAAACTATTGCATTTTATGAGTAGATCTGGGCTCCTCCCACAAGTTCTCTCGGGAGGGTTTAAATTTGCATTCTTCTTTCCTCTTCCCTTTCGGTTTTCCGTTTATCCTTCTTTTCTATTATTTGAAAATTATAATTTTATATTTTTTTATATTTTTGATATAATGTATTTGGTAACTGTTTCCCAATCTTTTCTCTCATTGTATTTAGATATTTGTTGAATTCATGAGGTTTTATTTAGTGGGTATGGTCGAGATATTCGGCGAGTCCCACACGCGGGAAGAGACGTTACGGCTTTTCTCTATGGTGCGAAACTGGATTATTCCCCACCTGCAAGGGCTCTAATGACCTTGGTGTTGGCGAGCCCTAAAGCGCCACAAAAAAAATTAATCACAGATCCGATCAATACTAATGTTTCACGAGCTTTCACTTCTAAAAATTATCTCAACATTGTCAAATATAAACTGTCAAGGATTCATCTCTTCCTATAAATCCAGAGATAAGAAAATTAAACAAAACCGAATATTCGTATTCCGAAATATGGCAACTTGACTTGTTTTGTCTTTGTCAGTCTGCATGTTTTGATACTTATGAAAATGTGTAAAATCATTTGGAGCAAAAGATAGGTAGGGAAGCGTCACAGAGTTTTGAAACACAAACATTACAACCCTTCTGACAGAGGTTCATTACCTCCCCCATGTAAATGTAAGAAATATTCACCACCAGTCAGTCCATCGTTGGACAGCGAATGAAACTTACAGTTACATATTCATGTTGTCAAACGTCGTTTGGGTAATACGTGGGTGCTACTAGGTTCTTTTCCGAGTTCAGAAATTTAGAGAAAAACCAACGAAGATTTTATGAGGATTATTTGTATAAATATTCCAAAACTTTCCCCGAAAAAAACACTCGTCAAATGGTAAATAACTATTTAAACAAAGTACTTAAATGTTTAAAACTGAACAGAAACTTCGTGAATCCATTGTGAGGTATTGTAATTCACATATATTCCGGGACTTGCAATTTGTTGAGCCAAAACCCCCATAAGATATTCTATCCTCGCATTAAATTATGAACAAATAATATGGAAATATTTGGGACGTACAGTGCAGAATTGATTGAAAATTAATTTTAAGCTTATTATAACATTTTTATCACGAATTTATAACTGAAATTGATTCAGTAGAAACATTTAGGTTTAAACTCTAAAGATAAAACAACAAAAGATACACTTTTCTCGCAATGTGTCTTTCACAGAAAAAGAGAGAACATCATAGAAATCGGGAAGATTCAGACATACAATTAAAGGGAAGGGAGCAATAGTACTCATGTATGTAAGAATTTCGCCAATATTGATGTTATAAAAATAAAGTATAAAAGGTTACACATGTTTTCAGAAGAAATTCCCGTCAGCGACAGAAATGGGACAGTCTACAGAGGTGCAAAAACTTAACAATCTAGTTCCATCTCCATTCACAAATTATGCTCGGAAACGAAAGCAATTACTGTTGTCATATAGGAAAAAACGTCGTAATGTGTCAAATTCGTCCGTATCTCTAGAATTCGATCACTGATCCCTGTAACGTTAAAAGGAAGTACAAATGATCACAGTACAGAGGAAATTATTGAAAAAAAGAAAAAGAAAATTACACACCGATGCACAGGGATAACATACGAAGTTTTTCACGGAAATTATTCCACTCAACTTCCTGCTACGACATAATAAGTAAATTTTTTTATAATGAGTCATATACTTCAGAAAACACAATTTGTTTCCTGTCATATATAGTATCAAATATTTATCTATCACAGAAGATTAAAGGACATCCTAAAAACAAGCCTAGATTCCAAACAAAAATTTCACTCCGATCTGAATCATTTCGAAATATACAAAACTGAAGATTGTATCGGATCCATAGTATTAGGGTTGATGATATTTTAAAACTACCAATGCCGTTGACTTCAACGTGGAATCACATAGGGGTAGAGCTGGGGCTGTAAAGGGTGAGTCGTAAAAATAATGAAAAAGGTTTGAGGATGTCTGAGATGAATAATCGTATTTCCAATGACGCTACGTACCCTTCAGACCACACGAAGTGCACGACGTTCCTAAAGGGGATCGTGTTGGAAAGAGCATGATATGAAAAATTATCGAAAATATCCGCTATGAAAAGATTTTACGAAATTTCACCCCTAAGGGAAGTGAAATTGAAAATTGGTGTTCTCTAAAAACTTTTTCTCAATTACATCAGTAAAAATAACGGAGCGAGGGTAAACATCAATACCATTAAAACTTCTAACTTTGATGTATAACATTCTCAATGGATATCAATGGGAATGTGAGGAAGAAAAAAGTTGCAAACACATTACAAATTCACGTGAGCAAAGACGCGGGGACTCAGCTTAGTATACTATATAATTACTCAGAGTTGCCCAGTCTCGTATTCGTATTCAAATTCGTACAATTGGTTAAGGTATAATAATCTACATGTAATTATTCCTGTTAAATCTACTCAACACCCACAGACTGTTCGTGATGTAAAACACAAGTATCTTTGAAAGTTCTAGTTGGTTAAATATAACAGATAACAGTCCATGGAATAAAATCAGTATTTACTTCTCGTCGTTACCAAGTTTGTTAGATAACATACTTCAGATCTAGCGATCAATTTTCTTTTATTAGGTTATAATTACTATCACATAGAATGTCAGTACTGTGATAGGTGGCTTCTGACATCCTGAAGAAACATCCTACGCATGACTGCTCAATTGGTCAGTAAATTTTATTGGTTTCCCCCAGTAGAGTGGTAGGTAGGGTTAGACCGGGACCTTAAGGAATTAAACCACAAAATGGACTAATCTTAATTGCACAAGTTAGTAACTTTTATTAGAAAAGAATCGAAATTTCTTCTCGGTAATTCTAATCAAACAAAACAGAAATAAAACTCTTCTTAAAATAATAACTAAAATAACAGAAAGTACGAAAGTTCCAACTTGCCCGAACCGTGGGGTAAGACGCGGTACAACAAGCTAAGTCGTCTCTATCTTCACGAACTGGACGGATGTGGGTAACTTAGTCGTCATTGTCTTCTATTCCGGCACAGCCACAGTACGCCCACTTCCCACGCATTTGACACGTGATCCATCCTTCATTAGACTCCGAATACAAACCCTGACAATACGAACATACTGGTTTTTTAATTTTTGTTTTTTAAATTTTTTTCGTCTGTTTACAAGAAATTAAGACTATAGTGAAAGAGAGAAGAAATGTTCAGGAAATTTAATGAGCGAGCGAGATACAGTTCCTAAGTAGCCCATCTTTCCCCAAACAACCTTTTAACAAATGTATTCTTTGAGGTTATGAACGGAAGTTACCGGAATGATTAATTGAATTGAATGCAGTAATATAAATGTTTCAAGAATAAAAATGCACTATATATCCTAAATATAGTACATTTAATACTACAGCACGCGTGTTACATACCCAAAAAATTAGATCGAACATTGAAAAACGAAAATTTTCTCATGAAATCACGAAGCGCTACACTCCACCATAACTCATGTGGTATTGAAGAAGTTCCCAAAAAGGACGTTCTATGGCGTTAGCGGCATATTAATAATAAATTCAAAACGTTGATTTTGCTTGGGTCCCCCTCTTACCTCACTACCCCGTTTTACCCCACCTTCCCTACTGTATTATTTTTAATGCATTTCAGAGTATTCAGAGTACCAGCATCATAAAACGAGACATTACGGTTACGACCGCTCCAAAGATGCAAAAATATTTTTTTTATTGAATAAAACTCCTGAAAGAAGATACAGTTGTTATTTGAGTGTATAACGATTCCTTTCCAATCCATAACAATAGATCATGTCAAAATATAAACCAACAATATCAATCGCTTACAGAAATGAAAAATTAAATTCTCATCATTTCTTCTTCAATTGCATGAAAAATTATTCTTTTCGTCCTTTTTTTCAGGTTAATTAATGATGCGAATAACTCGAGTTATATGATTTGGGAATGATGATACTTTATGAAACAACACTACAATGATCAATGTGAGGGACAGATATTTATTTTGATGTCTAAGAGGCCGAGATTCTTGTATGACAATTGAATGTCGCTTTCATCGAGTCGATCNTATGATTTGGGAATGATGATACTTTATGAAACAACACTACAATGATCAATGTGAGGGACAGATATTTATTTTGATGTCTAAGAGGCCGAGATTCTTGTATGACAATTGAATGTCGCTTTCATCGAGTCGATCAAGAATTATCAGACCCCAAGAAGAAGAAGAAGAAGAAAATACCACAATTCGATTAACATACTGAGTGAATAAATAAATGAATCTATTTCTTAAGCTTTCATTTGCTATGTTCTTCGCTTTTTGAGTCCGCGCTTAGCTTCTTTGTCCATATCATGAAACACTACACTTGTTTACATGTTTTCTTCAAGTATGCCTCGCATGGGCCACCTTTTCTCCGGCAGACATTACAGTAGTACATAGATATATAGAATTAACGAGAAATTAGTTTCAACTTTAGTTATATCCTGACTAGAATTGAAGCCAATTGATCACTCTCGACATGTCAACGTCTTAATAAAGACCGAATTATTTACGTATAATATAATTGTACCAAGTTTAATAATAATAATAATAATAATAATGTTTTATTTATTCCATTTCATATTTACAATGAATAAGTACATAAATTTATAGGAATAATTCTAGATCCCTTATCATGTAGTGGGAACTAGCACAAAATAATAATGTCTTTAAACTTGCAAGCCAGTCATTAATTTTGCTGATAAGACTACGTGCACGGTGGTCTGTATTGTGACGTCCTCAGATGATTAGCCTAACATTTACCATTAATGAAACAAAAACACACACACAAAAAAAAACTTATTGAAAATTGAATTTACTTCCTTTTTTCAACAAATAAATTTTTACTTCGAATTAATTATTTAAATTACACTTACATAAATATATGAACAAAATAAGATCATATTACATACATATATCCTTATTATATAGATCCATCCAGTACGCATATACAATGAATATTACTTTATTTATGTACATTACTGAAAATGACTTTATGATTATCTTTAAATAAAACCGAGACAAAAAGATAAAAATATTGAGAACCTTGAATAAAATAACAAATAATTTTTCAAAAAAGCATGCATTGCTTATAAATATATACATACTTGCAAGAACACCATTGTAGAAATGTTAAACAAAACTATGACAACTATGATAATTAACATTATCATAGCTCACTCAACACGTGCTATTTAATCGGCATGTTACTAATTTTCTGAATGACAATGAGAACGTTCTTTTCTATTAAGAAGACTATTTTGTGTACCTAAATATTGAACATTAATCAAATAAACAGGACAACATAACTCCATCCTGGCCCGGGTTTTTCTCCGTTTACCCTTCGGGTAGAGGCGGATTTATTATACAGGTTCTCTAGGCTTTGTCTAGGGGCATGTTTATTGTAACAATAAATCGTGAATTTGGTG
>NNCF01126389.1:347470-386869 GCA_002313205.1 Laupala kohalensis | reverse complement strand
ATATATATATATATATATATATATATATATATATATATATATATATATATATATATATAGTACTTTTTAATACACTACTAGGTGCAAACAAATAGTAACAACAGAAATTAACATAGCTACGGAACAATTTATCATGAAATTAAACGTAAATATATTAATATTATACTGATCACTTCATGGATTTGGATAACATTTAAGTATTAGACAATGAAGTTAATTATTACAAACGTTGCTTATTTGAAATTATATTTATACAAAACATAATTGAGTGTGAATTTACGCACTGACTCAGAAATACTATCAAGTGTTCATAATATTACTTCTTTATAACACGTTGGTGTTATTTCTGCTCTTTGTAAACATATTTTTCATATTAAGTACTCCTTAGATAAAATTGATAAGAATTCCAAAGCACATCAACAAGTTATTACTCTAAATTTGAAATATGAATTTTTTAATTCAATAGGGTAATATCAGACCATTTTTTATTTACTAACAGACTATTGGTAAAATGTC
Organism: Laupala kohalensis; assembly: GCA_002313205.1. Taxonomy (NCBI): domain Eukaryota; kingdom Metazoa; phylum Arthropoda; class Insecta; order Orthoptera; family Trigonidiidae; genus Laupala; species Laupala kohalensis. Next base: position 386,353 of record NNCF01126389.1, on the reverse strand, counting down.
GCGGCTGAGTGCCCATGTGTCTAGGGCTAAGCTCGAGAATACCGCGGGCTGTTGCAAACTGTTCCCTGGCGTTCACTCTCAACGAGTTTTGTAAATTCTTATAGTGACACTCTCAACCTTCGCAATTCCATCGTTGGCTGGATTCAAAGCAGGCAACTCCAAGATACAACAAAAACTTCTGTATTCATTTTATTTTTAAAAAATTTGAATTTAGGAGACCGGAAGTAGAGTACGGTGTGTAAATAAAGTCAGATGTTAGCCTCCACTCCTAACGTATTCAATGACAACTCTCAAGTTTGGCTTCGATACTGCACTTAATTCGTGAATTATCGGGGCAAACAAATTTCTTAAAATACACGCATTCATACATACGATATTGGACATAATTGTAAAAAATTTGAAAATAGACTCTTCTGGAGCCAATTCGTAACAATCTGGAGAGATATACAAATTTGTTTTCGACCGATAACAGAACTTCCTTAATAGAAAAGAATACGAAATTAAGGATTACATACTCCGATCGAAAAACCTCCAATGCCTAATACATAAAATTTAAATAAAATCCGGAAATCTATAACCGAACATTGAACCAAAGCATAATAATAACTTATAGTACGTACACAACGCTGATGTATCCAAAAAACATGGTGACTAGAAACTATGAGAGAATACGAACTTTAGTGATTGGCGTACAAACTATAAGTAAGTAGACATCACACAAAATCTAGAAGATAAGTTCTTATTAACTATACGATTTGTACAAACATATCTTATAACGTTAACGCTTTATTTTCGAAGTTAATATTTCTAGTCTCACAAGGGAACTTTCAACAAGCGCAGGACGAAAGTGGTCCTGATTTTTTAAATACAGAAACACGTTGACTGTTAATGTGTCATGTCAAAATATTAGCGATGATGGCACACTGGAAGACCCTGAAAAAAATTCGAGTAGTTCGCCAATCTTTGGCGTTTTCTTTCCGGTCACACTTTGGACAATCATGAGGATAAGCAACCCTTTCCAACACAGGCCGAAATAGTTGTTGTAGTGAGGGTCACCGACTGCTGCCGTAAGTTGCTGCCGCTTTGCGTGCAGTGGTATCATATCCATATCCTTCTCCGATACTGAATCTCGGTATATTAACAATATATGAATTTATCGCTTTGTAATGAAGATCTCTCACACATTTGATCGACCTTAATTATAAATTTTTATTTATGTTTTGTTTGTATTAATATATAGAAACAAATTGCGTTCTCATGGTATCATTTAAAGGACCAGAGGCATTTAATTGCAACACAAAAAATGTGATGTAAGTAAAACGAAACGTATTTTGTTAATTGTTCATTTATTTTAATCAAAATGTTTCAGGAACACAAATACGCATTTTGTACAGAAAATTCATGGCAAAGATATACTTGCAATCCAAACAAACACGCATGGAATAATATTTTTAAATGGCTGAATTTTAGTGGTAACGAAAATACTTTTTTCTCCTGTATCGACCAAAATAATAAGGTTTAAATGAATTGTGTTGCACCCTCCCATTTCCTCCTACACGTTACTTATATTATCATTTTGAAAATGTTACGTTTGGCTCTGTCAATACTGAAATAAAATATAGACAAAACTTTAGGTATAATATTTTATTTGAATTTGTGTACAAAGATAGCGAAACAAAACTTGAACATGAATAACGCACTTAGGTGAACTTACATATATAGTTTTACTATTTGACTTGACTGACCCTTTTCTTAAATGCGCGGGAAAAAGCATTGTTCATTTGCATTTTCATGTTCTCCCTGAATGGTACACAGAAGTCTGACGAATCAAAGCTGAGCCACGTGATTCGGTTGTCGATGCTCGTCCCCTTCGTAGTTTAGGGTTGTACAAGACCCACAAAATGGATTTTCGGCGTGCGAAAAGTATCGGTTTTTCGTAATTTTTTTTTTCAGTGTCTTCCAGTGTGCCATCGTCGCTGATATTTTGACATAACACACTAGTAGTCAATACGTTTCAGTATTAAAAAAGTCAGGACCACTTTCGACCTGTGTTTGTTGAAAGTTCCCTTGTAAGTCAATCTTTATTTTATTTTATTCTTATACCTTGGCATAACGAATCTAGAGTCAGGCACGTAGCTCAGAAGGGGGGAATTCGGGGTGACCCGGGTCACTCGCGAAATTTTCTATGTATTGTAATAATAACTACTTTACCTGTATAAAATATTGTTAATCCACTATTTGTTAATTAACGAAACGAATTAAATAAAATATTGTCAAATTGTTCATTTAAGGAAAAATAACTTTTAGCATCAAAATATAAGAAGTTTCTAGCTACAGCTTGGCAATAAATAATAAATAAATTTGTAGTAAAAAAAGCAGTACAATTACACATGGCCACGCGGAGGACAATAAACTAATTTACTCTCCCGAAGCAAGCTAGGGACCATCCCATCAATTCTAATCAAGGTCCCTAAGGCAGAGGCGGATTGAAATATTACCATTGTGTGTTTCTTTCTTGAATATTTAAAACAAATATTATTTTTCCTTTATCAGACGATGTACAAAGCTATTATCACGAAGGCAGGCAACTGTAGCAACGTGGGAACAGGTGAAATGAAGCACTCCTGGCGGTTGACTTACATTAAATCCAACGAGGCCGTTCTAAATGGAAAATTCATTTGGCCCTATGACCTCGACAAGATGGGGGTGAGTTTGTCATGACACATATCTGCACATAATTAAGAATAAATTAATGCACAAAGTGAAAAAAAAATGCGTCTCCTTTCTACATTTTGAGGTGTAAAACAAAGTACATTAATAAACTCCAAGGATTTCTTGACGTAATGGTCTTCATGTCCGAGATATCAATGCATATCCTCAGGACTGTAGTATTTGTTTCTTCAGATTCTTGATTTTGTCGTGATACTAAAAAAACTCTATTCCAGGCGAAAATACTTATCTCAAAATGGACCAATGGAGAATGGAAAAATTTTTATACAGTGGAAACTAATAATTATTGCGAAGAACTCAAGAAACTGCTTCCAGAATATTTCAAGGTCTTCGTCGAATCATGTGGTCTAAAAAATGAATGTCCCGTCCCCAAGGTAAAGTATGTTATGAATTTGCTGTTGAAAGAGTTTTTTTCTTTTTTTTTCTTTTTGAACATACGGAAAATATAACGAAATTTTTAAAATTAATTCCTTTGACAATTAACACTTAAACCGTTGAATCTGACGTAATTATAAGCTCAGTATTTCGTATGTGCTTTCAAGAAGAACCAAAACAAAATTGTGGGTTTAAAATACAATTGAATGTTTTAGTTGACGTTTGACGCCATAAAAAATGGTAATGTTATAAATATGCGGTTACTACTGAAGTTATCTCGGAACCAGAGAAAAATTCAATAAAACATTTTCTCAGCAGAAAAACTCATTTCTTTAGAACTCTTATAAAACTCAGGCAAAACATAGCTTGCACAATTTAACCATTTGTAGCTGTCGCTATTATTATTATTAATGTGGAAATGTTAAAATATCAGCTGAGTATTAAGTCGTATTCACCGACGGAATACGCGTGATTAATAAACAAAACGATACAATACGAATATATTTTGCGAATGGTGATAATTTATCAGAATCCGCATGAGGCAAACCTCATACATTTCAAAGGTGTTAATTAGAAGGAATGACAGTTTTCTCCAATTCTCAGGCATATTTTCAAGATTTACGAATACCATGCACCTAACATGGTAATTTCAGGGGTATTAGCAGAATCGCTTGAACTATTTACCTTCTCCGCTTCTTGTCTATCCGTAAACCACGATCAATCATGAGCTCCACTGAGCCAATCTATCCATAATGAGGGGTGTCTGCAAACTACTATTGATCTAGTCGTGGGTTACTTAGACCCATGACCCTATCTTGTGAGGCATCTAAGAATTAAAATATCGTTCCGATATTCAAACATTTAATTCGTATAACGGGTATTACAGATATATTTGTCGATAAGAAATTAATTCAAGGAGTTTAACAACTCCATAGTCGTAAACAATTAGTAACTGTCATAAAGTATGGAATCGATGGAACGTCCCTCGCTTTTGCTTCCGGAGAGTAAATTAGTTTATTGCCCTCCACGCGGTCATACATGGCAGTTTGTACTGCTTTTTTGACAATAAATTTATTTATTTATATAAGTAAAAGAACACGCCCGAAAAGCGATCCAATCTGCGTATTTTCAATTAACTATTTTTAACGCATATTGCGGTTATACCTAATTTTGGTGTGTCCATTTCACGATCTTTTCAAGATCATTTGGTTTTTTCTTTTGGTCAAAGGACCCCGAAACATTCCTATCTGAGGAGAATTGATAAGTTTCACCCCTGAGGTTCCGTATAATGTAAAATAGGCATCGATTGAATTAATTATGATGGAAATTCTCTAATATCTTGAAATACTAATTTACGGATCGTGAAACGCAACTCAAAACCGTTAAGTATGGTGCATTTCACAAAAATAACAAGTACATCAGATATTAAATGTATTTAATACATCGGACAAAATACCTGTTGAAAATAGTATCCAGTATTCTTATCGCAAAATCCGATTCTCTTGAATTCAGTAAGTGAAGTACGTTTCAATGTCAACATCACGATCAAGACATCCACTCAATTAGCATCTACAAGTTATCCTCCTTTTCACACGTACAGAAGACCTACTTGGTTTAGTTCACATTACTCACAAATGTATTCCACCCGTTATCACGAGGAAAGACAGGTAATTTCATGTTATCATGTAGAAAGGTTGCTCAACAAAATGTCACTCAATCGTTTCCTCTCATTCCTTTGTACAGGTCAAATAATAGCAAAGGAAACAAAATTGATCGAAAATAATCTTGAGAAAAAATTCAACGTTCGTAAGTCAAATTAAACAAACGCGTGCGATTTTTTAAAAATCTTATCTAATTTACAAATCTTTTTTAAAAGATAGGAAACATGGTTGACCACAAAGGAAAAAATATTACTTAAAGATGCATTTAAAATGGTCATAAATTTGGGAGGTAACAAATCATGAATACGATAAAAAATTTCCTTCACATTCTAGTTCGCTAATGCTTGTTCACAGCAATCCTGTTTTGGCATTATATTTATAGTTATTAATTTCTTCTAATTATATTATAGCGATTATTTTTACATTAAGGAGTAATGGTATTTGTGTGTATATTGAACCGTGCTTGTGCGTATGAGTGTGTGTGTATCTGTTTGTAAGTGAAAACGTGTTTCTGTACGTATGTACTAACTTTCTAAGCATTTTATTCCGTGCGTGTATTTTATAGATATTTGGGCGAAGATTTTTTTAAACTTTCACATTATCGTATTATTCTTATTGTGTTTCCCATCTGCCACCGAGCATTGCTCACTTGCAGATTAATAAATTATTACTATTATTATTACAACAGTTGAAACTCACCAGCGTCTTCCACGTGGAATTTGTTTACATTCACGCGCTACACGATTATGCACCACAAACTAGTCCACCAACAGTTGGATTAACACTGAATTGAATAGGAACTGATCTCGAAACAATCGATATTATCGAAATCTCTTCACCAATAAGTGAAGATTAAAGGCAGCAAAGCAAAGAGTAAAGGCAGCTCTATACATTCGTGATTCGACGAACATTGAGCAACCGCACGGAGAATCCTGAGCAATAGTGACTTGCTCGGGCTATTTCCCTAGTACTCGCCTTTTGGCGAACGCACTGATCCAGACATAAGCAACTTGCAGAGCACGTTCTCGCTCTGGGAACGACGAATGTTCGTTTTGATGGTTAGAGGTTATGGAGAATCTAAAGTAACCGCCCATTCTTCGGCGTATGTAGTTGTTTGTGTAATGTTGTTAAGTAAAGTAAATGGGTCTTATCTAATCTTAATGCAATAATTCATTAATAAACTAGTTTTTATTCCATATGGATTTAGCTATAGCAATCGGTTTTCTCAGATTTTAAGATCCTTATAATCATTATAGTTTCGATTCACTCTAAAAGAATGCATGTTTTATAATTATCTTCATTTGTGTCTCCACAACATCCCGCTCTACTTGTTTATTCAAATATCATTCATTACATTGAAATGTTATAATTATATCGTTATTATTATTATAGTATTTTTTATTTTCACTAGCTTCGCCCCCGAACGGATTATACGATAGTGTACAGGAAATATATGCTAATACTACTAAAAAATAGATAATGCTAATAATATCAATACAAGTTCAATACTGTGAATCTCTAGGACGCTCAATAAAAAAGTAAAATAAAGTGAATCAAAATGTTTGTGGTTTAAATCACACATCAAATAAACTTGATTGTCAAAAAGCAGTTGCAAACTGTGCAAGACCACGTCCGGGATAATAAATGAAGTTGCTCCATCACTACTTTAATACGCCCAATTTCTCTATTTTATCGCCACTTAAACACTTATTACTTTGACAACAAATCAAACTACCCTATTTTTTGTGAACAGACATATATTTACTCTAAAACACAAATAATAAACTGACGTGAGCCCATTGCTCTTAAGTTGTCAATTTGCCTGAAGATGATCCACAATGATTGAAACGTTGTGTTATGTCATTGTATTTATTTGTTGTATGTATGTATGTATATATATAATAGGTACAATAGGGAGAAAAATTACAAGTAATTGTTTTTTTTTCAGCGATTACTTACTCGAAATCGTTATACTCGTATACTCGCAAACCTTGGTATTCGCAAAAGCACGAATATGTGGACAATACCACGAACAGGTCACTCGCGAATATTTGCATGTGCTTGCCTTTTTTTGATGTGTCTCAAAATACCGACTCGCTGCGGGAAAGGGCGAGCACCGGTATTCGCGATGCGATGAATAGCAAGCAACCCATCAACACTATTCGCTATTCGGCAAGCGGTTGCTAGAGATTCGCTGAATGACGAATGTATGGAGCCGCCTTAAGAATCGAATAGATGTCGATAAGATGTTCTTTCAGTCTGTTAGTTACTTGGGGCTTTCCAGTCACGCCTACTGCTGACTGTAGCCAGCTTTGGGAGCATTCCATTCATGAAAAAGCTGACTGTAGTCAACTTCGCTGAGGAGGAGAATAATCGATAGTGTCACAAAGACTCGGAAGAATCGCGCTGGACTGAGGATGAGTCCAGTCAGAAGATTCGAATTAGAAGAGTCGCCAAGTAATTCATTGTTTATTAAGCATTTTGTGACCGTTTACCTCACAAAAAGCAATTTCAGTAACCCAACGCGAAAGCGCGAACCCAGAAGTCGACTTATGCATTCCATTCGCGTTTCCGAGCGGTTGACCAGAGCTATCCAACTGGCGGCCGGCGGAACTTTTTTTGCACCTGGGTTTTATAATAAATTTTACATAAACATATTATACCTTTGGGAGGCACAAATTTGTTATATATTTATACTATATGAATTAATATTTGATCCAGTGGAAGAAAATAGAAAATTGTGTTCAAAATTACCCCATCTTAAATTACAATATGAAAACATTTTATTATAACACTAAATATTTAAAAAACTTTTTAAAAGTATAAAGAAATGTACTACTTAGTTTTTCCAGCTTGAGATAATACAGAATTGTTGATGAGAATCAACTTTTTTTTAAAATTGGGACTTTAGGGTTCACAGAATCAAAATATTGTTTCAAATAAATAAATGAAGATAACAAAATAGTTTAGTTCGTCAGGCATTATTTTGCCAAACCACATCCCATATGGGCTCGATAGATCAAAAGTGTACAGAAAATGGTTCATGGGCTAAGTTGGACAGCGCTGACATAGACCATCTAACAGTACAAACAGTAATGTCCTGAAACTGACGAACTGGCTCACTCATTCATCAAGATACAGAGAAAAACTTTGGCACCATGTTCAAATTTGGAGATGTTGCATATATAATGCACAGACTCTGAGGAGAGAACTGTTTTGAAATTCCCATTATAAAAGGGTAAATTAGGGAAAAATGGATTTATCAATTTTTTGTATAATTTCTGTTTCTCATGAGAAAATTGAAATATCATCACGGTTTCTGTTCAGAAAAGAGCAGTTTCTGTCCCCAATGAAAGGTGGAACAGTATCATTATTATAGCTGTATCATTAAACAGTACGACATAATTTTGAAATCCAGGTGTATATCTGCATATGAACTTGTTCAAATAAGTGTAGATATTTTTTGTGGCTTACTTTTTTAGTCTTTCTTGTATTGTGAGAATAGACAGTTGCCATAAATCAAGAAGTCCTGTTAAATAAATATTTAAAAACTTGCAACCTTTTTTTGGATAAATTTTATTTTTTGTTCAGAACTCACCAAGGTTATAAGTTTTCAACTACTTATTTAATTAGATTACATAATGGACATTAATACTAGTACAAGAAGATCTGTATCTACTAGATCCTGTTTAACAAAATTTAGTGTTTTGCAGTTACGGTCTTCTGGCAGATGAAGCAAGTTTAAGTGATTTTCGAATTGTTCTTTTTCAGTAGCTTGTTACGAGTTTCCTTTTTCTAGTGCCGATCTCCAAAATATTTCATCACATTTTAGTAAGGAAAGAATATTTGCAAAGTTTATTGTTCCTAGGGTATCTGCTGTTTAGTTTGATTTCAGTATTCAGGTTACGTAGTTTATTAAACCTTTTCCTGTTCATGTTTTCTAAGTTCCGTTTCATGTTAGAGTTGATTCCAGAAAACAGGTTGCTTGTTTTCAGATGAGGTTGTATACTCTAAATGAAATGAAAGGTGTAAACTACCTTGTTAAATATGGGTGAAGAGAACACAGTTGATTATGAGAAAAGATTTGTAGTAAATCAAAATTTCTAACTTGAACAGATCCATAATTTTATTGTAACAATAGAGATGCATCAAAATATTCATTGTTGTTTACCATGAAATATAATTTCCTGTGAAGTATTAATTCTCAACTCTTTTTTCAAATAAATTAGTACTGATAGGACTATAACTTATGGAAACTTCAGAACAACTAGAAAACTTTATGATCATGAACGCACCACCAATTCCTTACAGATGCCATGATGTAAAATCACTTAAAACTATTGGTCTCAAACTTATCGTTTTTCATGTTTTCACTCATAGAAGACAAATGTGTATTTTGTAAGATTTTGATGTCTTAAAATTATATATTATTGAGAAACATATGATCTACTCTTTCTAAGGGAATACTAAGATCATAATACATGACCCACCCAAGCAAAGTCCATACTCAAATGTTCTCACTAAGTCTCTCTAGTTTGGTATCAACAGCAACTACAGAACACACACTTTTCCTGAAGCCAATATGGATATCAGAAAAACGCCAAGGAAATCTAGAAATGAACAAATATTATTTTATACTATATCCTTATGAATTTTAGATAAATTATGAATATTACAATAGAAATTAATTGTTGAATTATTCTGACAACTATTTTGAGAACAGGAGCAACTTGAACCAATTTTGTTAAACTATAAAAATCCTTCACACACAACAATAATTAACCCAAGAGGTCAAAAGATCTTGGGAAAAAAAATTTAATAGCTACTAAGACATGATGTAGACATTGGGGTATATCACAGACTAAGACAGATAGAAATTTTCCAAATTTCACTGTACCCACAAAACCTCACTAGTTAGTATCTAAATTATTCCCGACTCACATTATTCTTTAGAGAAGCAAATGATCTGCCTGTGATTTATATAATTAAAATGATTGAAATTAAATGAACTGTTTTTCTAATTAATTGTTAGATTGAAATTTTTATTAATACAGGCCATGTACCCTTAATCTCGTTAGAAAAGTCAATTAATTCTACAATGGTAATGTTGAGTAAAATTTATTCTCTGATGCCTTATAATGCAACCCGATCACTAGACCTTGTATACATAAAGAGAATACAAATATTCAGGGAAATGTGTATTGGCTTCATATTAGTGATATGCATGATTTCTCTACTGTTTATCAATGCAGCATGCACACTGGAGCACTGAGTAAATACCATGCATTTTCTTGCAGTTATTCACATATTTTTAATCCATATAACATTATATTCAAGGACTGAAAAATCAATTTTTCATGGAATTTTCTTCAACACATCTGTTTAAAAATTGAACTTTACTGATGCAGCGCTGAGCTCTGATCACTCCAAAATTCCTCTTCTGTAGTCATCATACTAGGATGCAACATGTATACTACCAGACAAAATAGTTTTTTTCAATTTCTGTCAATGTTAATAAATGGTTCAAACATAATCTGTGTATAGCAGATATAAAAGCATTGGCCGTCACCATCGGGAAAGCCCCATTGCACATTTCAAAATTGAGCAAAATTGCAAAAGGAATTTTAATTCAGAAATGGTAAATATGAGCTAAAATATCATATGAAACTAAATTAAAGGGGCAACCTTCTAGATAGTGGATAATGCTCTCGATCTTCCACCTCTGGTCACTCAATATGATCGAAGTAGAATTGCATTGGTAGACAAGGGTTTGCAGTGGGTTTTCTCAGACTCCTCTCTTCTTCTCCCTTCATCATTCCACCACAAAAGTCGCTCATAATCATTCATATATCACCCATCTCAGAGAGGTGCATCTGGCACCCTTGGAATTCCACAGCCATGAGGCAACTACCCATCCTTAAACCTACTTGTTTCAGGTGAAAGAAGTGAACACTCACAAGAACTAAACCATTAATATTTTTAAGACAAAGTACTTACGTTGCCATTTGTAAAAATTACTCCCAAGCAGTGGTGTAACTACCGCCGGTTCGACTAGTGCAATTGCCTGGGGCCCTCAGTACGAATTAAAGGGGCAAAAAAGTTATTTTGACGATTTTCAATTACCTCCCTTAAGAAATTTGTTAGAGGTGCCCTTTGGTGTAATTTCAAATAATGTTTCAAAAGAACGTTGTCATTTATGAATTTGGCATAATTAGTATTGCAACAACATGAGTTTTCACCCAATAGAGACAAAATTTTCCTCGAACAGTTTTTTCCCAAACAGCACATTTATAATTTGCAACAGGGCTACAATTAAACTAATCCTTCCTTATATTTATCTTGAAAATTTATATCAGTTACTATATAATATAATTTATGTCATTTAAAATAAAAGCAACATTGTAGATATTCATTTTTCAAAATTTTAATTGTTTAACGTTTTCAATTTTTTCTCGTCCTTTTCCAATGTAAAATGTTCCATTAAAACTGTACAATTAATAAAATAAGTTTGAATGTAAAGTGGCTTCCTTTGTGAAGTAAAGTGGTCGCACATTAATGTATTTGTAAAAATTCCTAAAATAGTAAGAAAAAGCGTATCTAAAACTTTTTAACTGGGGACCCCCAATGTGACCATTAACCAGGGCTCTAGAAGAGATAATTACACCACTGAGTTTCACTCATGGTAGAAAAACCAACACATCATTGTACAATAAAAACAATTGCTAAGAAAATATTCTGTTTCCAGGGAACATACCCATTGAAAAACATGAAAGCTGATATCACTGAGGTACTACCCTTTCTTCATTTACTTACCGGACAATATTTAATTCAAACAAATATTTATAAGGACAAGATTCTAATAGGATGCTATAGTTTTGAAACTGAAGTTAAGAATAAATAATGAAGTGGAAGTAAGACAAGATTGAAGCACGAGCTAAGACAAGATGTAGCAGTCGGAAATAAACTTTTCAAAACATATTTGGTGCTTTAATACTCCAACCTTACCTACCTAAACCTTTTTTAGTTTAAATGGCAATACAAGAAAGAAGGGGAAAAGGAAAATAAGGAGAGAGAAACACACAATTGAGTGTTTTGACATTACTGGAATTTATTTTGTACAGGAAGTAAAGGCCACCAGAAAGGGCCCAACTGTATTAGCTAGAGGAGCTATTTATCCATGATTCTGGACCATGGTGAATGATTTAAAACATTAATTACATACTTGCAGCCATAGTACAACATTTAGGAAATATACACAACACTAAATTAACATACGAAATAATAAAGTTATTTGAACTGTTTGTATAAAAATTGTCAACACAAATATAATTGGATTTGCATGTACATATGACTACATATACACTTGCAAACCATTCCAAATCTTTGTAACTTTTAATAGACTCATTACAGAAGATGACAAAGAAAAAAAAACAATAAAACATTATAATGAAAAACGAACAACAAAATTATTTACCAAGGCAGAAAACAAGTTTCTGTGACTGTTTTAAATACAGTGGAAGATAGCCACTTAATATCAAAAACTAATGTTCTCAATAATCTTAAACTAGTAAAATCCACAGAAGAAAAATTTTTCCTCAAAAAGATTATTTACCTCCCAAACCAAATAAAAATTTCCAGTTGGTAGAGGATGTAAAGAAGAAACAAATTAACTGGAATAATAGAAGCGTAGAATAATATGAAAAAAATATTCCATACTTAATTCAAATTTCATTTAACTCAAACAATAATTTTACTTGTTTGAACTTCACATAATTTTAATAATATATTTACATACAATGAAATTTTTTCCAGAGGCCTTATTGCAGTCTCATTTCCATAAAATATTTTATTACATGTAAATATGAAATTATACAATGTGAACTTAAAGAGAGAGTAAAATTATTCATAAAGGCAAGATATTAACAATTGTTTATTGATATTCAAATTACATATTATGCATTCTTCCTACTCAACTATGTTTTTATTAAGAAATTTTGAAATAAAACTATAATAAAATCACTTTAATTTCTGGAATTCGTGGATTCTTTAAACTGAACGTTTATGTCAAATAAAAAGTGGCCATAAATATATTGATTCATCATATTGTGCAAACCCAGAGAAGATAAATTTTGTTTTCACAGAACATAAATGCAGAGAAACAATCTACTGGATGACACACTGAAATATTCTTCAGGTTCTTGTGGGAAAATATTCAAGCAAAAATACCTGCATTCCACAAATATGAGCTAAAAAGGAAACAAAACTGAATAAAACTGCTACAACAAGCTCTAAGAGAAGAGAGAGAGCAAAATATTGCACTGCGAGTGATACACAACACAGAAGGATAAATGTAAGCAAATGACTCATTTCTTGCTATTGTGCCAATTCTGCAGAGCTTGCACAATACTTTGCATAAAAAGCAGAAAGTAAATGAAATACATCAAACATCCAATATTATAGAATAATCACATCAATAATGAATCAGTAAATGTGTTTATATGGGCACGACTAGGCATCCTCTCGCATAATTCTCTCAAACATGCAAGGTCATTTTCTCCTTCATTAGTTTTAAAAATCAAAATTCTATGTACATTTTACAAATAAACATTACAAACACTACACTTGGCCAAAAGTGTATATACAGACCTCTCCTTCATTCTTCAATAGCAGTCAGTTTTATATAGATAATTCATGAAAACAGTCATTGCACAATTACAGAAATGGCCACAGTAATAGCTTATGAGTAAAAAGTGCAACACATAAAGAGGATTTGTTCTGTAAGGGGACATAAACAATTACAATACTGGAATTACTTTATACATCGAGTATTTTAAAAGACTTTTTATCGGAATAGACAAGCAAAAAAATAACATTGTTGGAAATATTTAATAAAATCTGTAATATATAAAACATGGTTTTAAATATTCCCAAATACTTTTAACTACAATATTAAAATCAAGTTGTACCTGGACCTAGTCTTTGGATTAAGTCTATCTATATATAATTCCAAAATGATTTTTCTCCACATTTCTTTTGAAATTGTGGATAAACATTTGATTTAGAAAAACAAAACTTCCAGAAGAAGAATTGCTACTTGTCTAAATGAAATATTTGTCTAATATCACTGATAACTTCATTATAAAAAAAGAGATACCAATAGCAGAAGGATATCTTTTACAAAATATGCTTTTTACATATGAAATTAAAAACTGCTGAAGCACTGACAATGAAGACTCTTCATTTGCAGTTCATAAAACCAACTATGCTACAAAAACAAGAACCTAATTCAAAAAAATGGAAATTTCCTTAATTTAGAGCCTATTTAAAATATTTAAAATGAGTACGTGGCCACAAATTGCACAACTAACTTTACTCTAATTTACATGCCTACTTAAAAAAAAATCTCTTAAAAACTTTATCTTCTTTGGTTTACCCTCACAAATCCTTGAAGGCCACAATACAAGCATAAGACTTCACAAATATAAGACATTATAGTATTAAGAAAACTGGTCAACACATATTCATACACGACAACAACAATGACAATGCACTACACGAGACAATTCACATCAAAACAGGACATTCAAAATGCAGCAAATGCATTTGTTGAGTATGCTTTGAAACATCATAAATACACAAGCAACTAAACTGAATGAATACCTTCAGTCAAGCATGCCCTTGACAGAACGTCCAAAATAATACTGGGAAAAACCAGCACAAAACTTGTAGGCCAAAATTCACGAAAGAAATAACATTTCTTTACATGAAAAGAAACACTTAAATGATAAAGATCTGCAAACACAAACATCAGATTCATTTCCACAGTCCACTGTTGTAGTGTAGCAAAATCTGGATTCGAGAAAAACTAAGGTGTTGGTTGTCTGTCAAACTTTTTCCTTAAATGCAAAACAAGAGCATGCATGGCAAATTAATCAAATAATTTCTGCAAGTCTTAAGAACATATAGCATTCCGTTCTTCCTCTTCATAGTTCAGTATTTTGCACTTGATTCATAGCTTGACTAAGAGAAACATCTAACACAAAAGTTCATGAGATTCACACAAAAACTGTACTACAATGACACTTTGGCACTGACACAACACCAATTTTAAATTATGATAAATATGACACACGTTTTATTACGTCGTTGGTGTCAGTCCCATATCCTGAGGTGTCCGCAGCAGGCTGTTTGTCTTACACGGCAGACACCTGAGTGTCTTCGTCATCTGATGTAAAAAAGAAAAATACACATGAAACTTCTGGCTGCACCTTTGGCTACAGAATGTCTTGTGGCCACTGAAGAGTGTGCAAGTCTTAGAAGACAAAACTTCCACACACTTCTCTTAAACTAAAACATGTTTTCAATACAAGATTTCTGTAATACAGGAGTATCTATGTTTGGATGATTTTCGAGCAGCTTGCTTACCATCTTCTTCAGGATCTGTGTGATAGTAGCCACCAGTGACTCCTTCGTGAGAATGTGCACGACCCAATCGCTGTAGCCTCGCCATCTGTGCTGCTACATTATAGGCAGGGGGTTGACGAGCTCGGGGTGGCAAATCACGAGGTGGAGGTGGAGGCATGTTACAACCTGCAACATTTATTTCTTTAATGCCCCCATTACTCAAAAAAAAAAAAAGAAGAGTAAACCACCACTAATTTTTGAAGAAAACAATAATTGTTCATAAATTAAAAACAGTAAACTACAGAAATTCAACCAGATACTTAAGCTTTATTGCTCACAAAAATGGAAAACAAACCACCCAGTAACAAAACCATCAAAATTTTAAAAAAGCACTAAAAAGACTTTTTTTTACAAAATAAGCACACAAATTCAATCAATTACTGTTAAAACTATAATGCTAAAGTAGAATGCCAATGAAATGAACTTAAACCTTAGTCAAACACAAGTGCAATCTGTAACAGTATAGAAACATGCTCAGTTAAAGCATTCCTCTTAAATTAAACAATTAGAGAACAACACAAAGCCCAATGTAAACATTTGCAATAAAATATAGAACAATTGATATAAAATGAGATTCAATTTGACTCAAGGTACTCATACTACAATCACTGGTCAAATTTGAAGAATTAAAAACAAAATGTATTACAATTTCTTGTTGCAATGAAAAGAAATTTTTAACAGTTAAGTGTATATCAATAAATTATGATTCGCTTGCATGATTACATTTAAATTCTAACCAAAAGTGTATGAGGAATTATTCTACCATTATCTAATTCAGAATAGACCCCATTTTTCCTAAAGAATTTATTCTAAATTACCAGTTGAAGAGAGAAATACACATGAAACATGTTCCTCAAAACTTGTTTATACAGATGAAGTGATACTTATAGAAGTTGAAAGTATTTATCAAGATATTCATAGTAATACTAATATTACTACAATAAAAAGTAATCGATATATTCAAGTAACATCAACAAAACCTATCAATAAAAATTTTAAAAATCAAAATAAGTTCTTTCTCCTAAAATATATTAAACAAGCTTGTCAGAAACACTTTATTTATTTATAAAAATTAATATAATCTATTGAAATCATACATATGTACTTCTTATAAAATCCAAGCCTGCATTTATTTCTTACTCCAATACATACAGTATTCCCAATAACGCACAATCCTCATTTTGTTTGTAAATGGTGCTCTTGCAAATATTTACACGTGAATAGCTTCCTTCTATTTTACAAAGCATCCATTTCGACATTGCTCTCCTCAAACCATAGCAACTTACCATACGGTGGGACAGGTGGCAGCACTGCCACAGCGTGCGGGAAAGGAGGCCGAGACCGGGGCTTGCTAGGGGGGGAGTACGCTACTGCAACGACAGACAGGACAGACATAGAGAGATAGAGAGAAAAGATTGGCATGCCACATTCAACATGAATGAACATCCTTTGGACATCCCAAAGCAAGCATAATGCATGGGTACTAAATTTCACAAGATATACAAAAAATAAAAGAAAGAACAATTACAAATCAAAAAGTTGTAATTACACTATTACACTTTCATCAAACACAACTAGGTCTATTCACACACAACTCCACACATACATTTATTTTAAGCAATCTAGTATAAAGAAAACTTTTTCTAAGCCAAATTTTGAAGCACTGAGTTTTACTTTGTCAATGGTTAACAAATTTGCTATAAAAATTTATTCCAAAATTATACAGACAATAAATGACCATCAAAATCAAAGAACTTCAAAAAAATTTCAGACCAAATATTCAGACAAGGAGTAAAATCAGTGCAAGATGTTTCTAAACAATAAATACAGCATACAAATTTATAACTTTCTCAGAAGGTCATACAACTATACTATTAACACAGCACATAACACATACAACATGGGTCTTTTTATATTGCATGCTCATGCACTTGTATTTCAATACTGCCATCAGTTACTATCTCTGACGGCATACCCACAGGATATTTTTATATGTATGAGTGTCATCTTCTTTTCTCTAAAAACAAAGTTTACAATAGTCTTTACAACAGACTTTTACAATTTCCCAAATAATTAAAGCACATGTCAATATATATGCAACTATTCAAAAGCATGAAAAGCTCAGGTCAGAACAAGGATGATGTTGACACTTTGCAGGTCAGGTGTGAAGAAAAGTGAGCAATATTGTACAAATACAATTTCAAGATACATCATTAGCATATTCCAAGCAAAATATTATCTTCAAAATTCATCGTGAATGCCAGGCCAAGGCACAGTATGGTATAGCACATTTGAAAATAAGACAATGACTTCATTTTTGACTACCTTTCAATTGTTTTCTGAGCTGTCAATTTCATCCTTGTTTTCACTGCTCTGCACATCATCAATTCTGAATGACTCACAATGGCTGCTCATGGAATACTGCCAAGAAACTGAAAAATACATATTGATGGCTGTAATTCAAGGAAGAAAAACAATCAAAGAAAAATATCATAACCAGAAAACTAATTTCTCTGAAGTGAGCCTGCAAGACAAAGAAAAGAAGCAGGGAAAATAACCAGGCTAAGTCATTTCACATTTCACAGCAGATTCCATACTATTGGAAATACACTGTTCTGCTCAGCACCACTGAATCACCTAAAATCATTTTTTCATTCCAGAAATATCTGAGTAAGTGCAATAAAAACATGCAGGTCAGTGGGCATGCAAGTGCTTACCCTGCATCACGGAGTGCCGACGTGGGATGGGCGGGGAACAGCTTCCCCCACCATTGGAGCCTCCTCCGCCCAGCATGCCCACTTCCACAGAGCTGTTTGAGTGAGAGTCGAGCTGGGTGGAGTGACCAGAGTCACTCGAGGTCACTGAACCTAACAACACCAATGAGATTCTCACAGCTAATTTCAGGCTCAGTCTATCTACCTTTGCAAATCTACTGGCTCATCTTTGTTCACTCATTCCTCTGAACACATCATCACACTAATAGCATCACTCGCTAAATTGGATGATGTATTATCGAGAACAACAAGATACTCTGCCATCCTGATTATTTCCTCCTACAACCTCTTTCATTCTGATGTATTGCTGAGCTGTCATTTCACTACACTGCCTCTTTGTGTATTGTGAAAACATGTTTTTAATCCAGAATAAAACAAATCAAGAAAACACATCACATCTCACGGTATAAATAATATAAAATGTTTATTGACCCAAAGACATGCACATGCTGCAGTCTCGAGCCTAGCAACTAAAAGCAAAAGTGCCACCAACAATATCTGTGTCTGGCAATCTCATGCACTTGCAAAACGGGGGAACACAATGCTGACAAAGAGAGAAACAATTGATATGCAGCAATCTCAAAGAGGTTGAGGGTAACATTCAGAATGACAGTTTTAGACAGCAACAGAGGAAAACTGTGAATATGCACCTCTAATAAACCAACGTCAATTGCTCTTAGGACTGATTTTCACAACAAAAAACAATATATAAATTTAAAAAAATAAGAGGAGGAGATTATATTTCTTCGAAAACCACTTTATCAAGAAATTTTTACACTCTGTCTGATAGAATATTACAAAATTTTGTTGGTTTATTACAGTGTAAGAAAAACAACGTAGGCCAACACAGACAAACTATGTCACACTGATACATACCCCTCACTTTTATACAAGTGAATTATAATTCTGGTGCAGGAAATATTCACACAAAGGATTCAGAACATAAATCCAGAAAGTACCCATTTTTTACATATTCAAGTAACCAGGAAAGTTTTGTTTCTACATAAAGTAGATTTTATATCTCACTAGTGTGTGACATATTCTGTCCAATTATTTTATTACACGAGTGTAGCACATACCTGAAGTGAGAGTTTTTCGAAGCGGAAGGTTGCTTAGTGAAGTCACAGAGCTGCTTTCAGCACTGAGGTCGACGGGTAAGGGAAGAGTGGGAGTGTCCGAATGTGACCGTTCGTGTAGAGATCGCCCACCAGAGTGCGTGTGATCTCGCATGGCAGCAGCCGACGCTGCACTCCCGACACGTCGATGAGATCCGGGTGAAGGAGCAGGGGACAATGCAGGGTGATGAGCCAGTCCTGGAAGCGGCAGCGGGGGTTGTGTAGGATGGCGAGGCTGATGCGGCCTTGTTTTATTGGGCTCACTCAGTGCTAACATCTTTCGCATTGCTTGAGGAGAAGCGGCTCCTGGAACATGACAATAAATTCTAGTTGCTGGCTTCCAGGGAGAGGTTTAGGTTGTATCACGAAACGAAAATAATGGATTTAAAGTGAAAAAATACAGAGGAGTGTTCACGGGTTCATTTGTATTTTACCCAGGTCATTCAGCTTTGCTATGAATTAATTGCTTAATGACATTAAGTGATAGTTTCCTATGTTGTTAACATTTCAGTCCTGATTTACAAAAGTACCAGAACAACACTTTGTACATACTTCATTCCTATTTCAATCATTTTTAAGAACTTATGATATTGTAGTTCTACAAAATAATAAACGAGTTTCTTTTGCCTTGTTTTTTTGGGAGGGCATTAATAATAATAATAATTGGACAGAATATGTATATACATAAATTAAAAAAACAGTTCTGGCTTTTAAAAAAAATTTTCAAGCCGGAACTGTTTTTTTCTGGAATTTTGAAATTCTAAATTTAGATTCAAAAGATACCACAGAACATGTAAATGTATTTTAAAAATAATTTGTGTTCAGTGAAAACATTTTGTCTTAGCACACAATATTCAATATGTAATTTGTGTTTATCACCAACAATTACAGCAAAATGTTCCCAAGATGCCTTGCTCTATACAGGCTTACATAAAACATCAATTATTTATTGTTGTTTTTTCTCCTAATCTTTTAAACAAATTATTTCAAAATTCCAAATAATTCTACTAATATGTATAAAATTCTTAATTTGAATTTTAAAAAACAATGAATAATGCAATAAAAATACTTAATTTCAATACAATGAACTTCATTCAATACAAATGAAGGTATATATACAAAAATATTAAAATTATAAAACATCTTAATTAGTTTACAGTATGATAAACACATGTTAAAAACTCATATTTACCAAACTTTGTTCCAGCAACTCCCTTCTTGCCCTCACTTGTACTGCTAGTACTACTAGTTGTAGATAATGTAGGAGAAGGATGTCGTTTGCGAAGAGGAGCGGAGTTTGGAGCACTGCCAGATGGTTCGCAATCCAAGGAAAGTGCATGGAGTTTCTCTTCATCTGTTATCACTTTCATATTATTCAAATAGGCCTTCACTCTTCTCACCATTTGAGCCTGCAATTTCAAAACAAATTAGGAAAACAGAGTTTTACAGAAAAATGTAAAAACGAGAGTAGGGAACTCAATGAGTACTCACTTCCTCAAACATTTTCTTGGGATTGGGTTGTGCAGTGGACTTTTTCCTTCTTTTCACGGTGGCAGCACCTTGTTGACTTATAGCACCACCACCCGTTGTCAATTGGTTAAGGGCCACCATAGCACTAGACGGAGGTTGCCCTCCAAGTTCTAGCATTGTCAACAGATCATAAGGAGATGAGCACATATTCGTTAGAGATCGCACTTCCTTTCCAATCATTCTCAGTTTTTCGAAGTTTACAAGACCTTCCACACAGGAGTCATTGCCCAAATGGATGAAAGTCAGATCTTTCTTCACAACAGGATAAAAAGGAATCTGTAAAGACAAGAATAATTTAATGAACCCATCAACATTCCAAAACCAAACATACAATACAAAAAGAAGTGAAAAATAAAAAAGAAATATTGCACAGCAACAAAACATAAGAAACATACTATTGGGCCCCTTACAATGGGTGGTTGGGACTGTTCACTGCTGATGAGTTGACGATATTTGCTCATATTCCGGGAAGGATCCATGAGATCTTCAAGATCTTGGAAAAGTCGTTGGTATTTACTGGGCAATTTCTCCCAGGACAACCTCAATCTTGACACAGCACCATGACCCAATCCCGAAATAATGGCAAACATAGAATTGAAGTTTTTGCACTCTTTGCACTGCCTTGCTACTTTCACAAATTGCTTGATTATTTTTGACCTCCGGACTAGATTATGTTCAGAACATACTTCTGTAACAACCCAAAACATCTCCCTATTTACCAATTCGGCAAACTTTGACAACATTGGAACTCCATATCGACTCTTGAGCTTAAATAAGTCATCAACATATTCTGTACTTTCGATCTGCCGGAATATGCTGAAGTCCTGTAGTGTTAACTGAATAGCCACTTCTACAGCATTTAATTGTAAGAAGTGAACCTGGCTTTCTCGAACAAGCTCAGGTACCATCTCATCAGGTACTAAAGTCTCAGTTGTGCCATTTGTTTTCAAGTAGTACCGACTACTTATTCCAATTCTTTCAGCTAAGTTTTGTAACTGATCAGGTAACCGCCTCTGTTTAATAATACCCCCTTCTGCCACAGACACTTCACAAAGAGAGAAGTTGGAACTCGGGTCAGTAATACCAAATTCCTGGAGCGCCAACATAACCACTTCATGAGCTGTAGTTTCTTTGTGTACCAGAAGATATTTACAAGTCTGATCTGGCTTATAGACTTTAAGCACATGCTCTGGGAAATCAGAAGACCTTAGATCATCATAACAAATACTCATGAGATCTGGATTACTCTGACTGTGGTACAGTGTTGTTTGGCCAGTCGGTGTGGACTGGAGATTGAAGGCAGTATCGTCTGCATGTGTTCCATCAGAAATTATGGTGTTTTTAGGCAAGAATTTCATTTTCATGAGGGCCTCCTTCAATCGCCTTTTTGGTCCCAGAGTCATGAAACCTTTATGGCCATCTTTCTTACTATCCTTATTTGGTGAAGCAGTTAGACTCGCTAAAGGTCTTGTTGCTCCAACATCTACAAGTGCAACAGGATTAACAGTTGAAAGCCTGGCTCGAGGATCAGCTTGGATTGCTGAAACTTGAGAAATCTTGCGACTTCGGGGTCTTGGAGAGTTATCAGGTGTTTGCAACATTTCTTTAAAGGCTAGAAAAGAGAATAATTACAGAAATGAATGACATGTTAATAACAAATTAAGATGGAATTTCCAGGACAAAGTTGAACATCTTACCAAGGAGGTTGGATTTTACTGTGACGCTTAAGTGAGTAGTTCCTCGGAGAATCTCTAAAGCCTTGGCATGAGTGACGTGTTCAAAGCTTTTACCATTTACTTCTAGAATTTGATCTCCTCTCTTCAGCCCAACGTCTTCTGCTTTAGATTGCTTGTCAACCTACAAAAAGAATTATGAGAACTTGCAAATATTTATAAGTATATTGGTTAGAGGGGAATCCATAGCCCTACTAAATTATAAATAACTGATCTGTAGTGATCACACAACCATATAAAAGTAAGAAAGATTTCAATACTTTACTCACCTTGGAAATAAAGATACCAAATCCACGTTCATAACCCCCTAGAATGGAGAAATGCAAAACCTCATCTCTTGACGGTCGAGCCAACGTTACATTTCGTGTCCTCGCCTTTGCTGCACAAGCAATATTTAGCAAACGTAATTGCCCTTGCATTTTTTCCTTCTCAAGACCTGCTTCAAATGTTTCTAAAAATTCCATCATTGCAGGATCTGTTTCGAAATCAGTGAAGTGATTATTCACCCATAGTAAAACAACACGAGTAACCCTGTCTCTGACGACTGCTTCATTGAACCTGTGTCAAGAACATATACATTAAGAGACTAGAACATGATCTCAGTTAAAAAATAAGTTTGAACAACGTATTTCTCATAGTGCCTACCATTGCAAGAGTTGATTTGCAACTTCAATAGAACTGTCAATAAAGGTACGATGGGTGAGCAAAAAGTCTTCAACATATGTAGGATCTATTATTGAATTTTCTTCAATTAATTGGAGCATAAGTCTTTCCGGTGTACCCTGTCAAGGAAAACAAAAATTAATTACACAAATCTGAAAATTTGAACATGATAGAAGTACAAACATTGTTATTAAAATAAAGGAATAATACTACAATATTAATTTTCATATCACACAGTTATTTAACTACACAATAATAACACAATTATCAATATCCAATAACAAGAGCTTTTCATTTGATCTATAGTCATCTCTGTTGCTTTACTTCAGCAAATGCATAGGAAATTTCAGTGAACAATATTATTTTCCTAAAATTTAAACCTGTTAACAAAAGATAAATCCAACATTTTAACACATTCTTTTATAAAAATTAAATACCCTAGTCAAGAAAGGGATTGTTAAATGCATTGATAAAGTAATATAATTTTTTTATATAATATAACATACTTCAATTGTAAAATCTCAAATGAGCACTATCCCAGGGCCCTGAATAGATTTCAGAACATTTAGATCATAATTTATAACAATTTCTCACCTACTAAATGGAATATAAATTAAAATTTGTTTCATAACACACAAACCTATGCAATGCATTAAAAAATAAAATGAATATAAACATTTCAACATTCAAAACAACTTAATAAACATTTTTGCGAAATAAAACATTTCATTGAAGAGTTAAAATTTTTATCCACTCCCACAGGACAAAAAGGTCAGGCACAGGACAAAACTACAGCAGTTAACACAGATTGGCTTGGCCATATTTCTGGTGAATAATATCGACCTGCAAATATTCATCCAATACTCAATTAATCCAGACTTCTTGCATACCCTATTAAAGGGCAATCTCACAAAATGTGTTTCCTACATATGCATACTTCATCCCTTGTATTTCCATGTTACCACCGAGTGACAATTCAATTGTAGCAATAAATTTCTCAAGTTCTAAAGAATTACTGTGCACCTGAAGCCACATGTCATCATCCTTGGCAACCACTATAGTGTCATTTTTCTTTTCTTTTCTTTTTTTGGGGTAGAGGCTCATGAAACACAATATTGCTCATACAAGTCGGTAATTGAAATGTACATAACATTCAGGAATAATTTTGTATAATTCCCTCACAAAATATATAAAAGATATTCATTAATCGAATCCCTTCAAATCCGCAGTTAAAAGTTATCTAATGCTCTGTTACTTCTATAATGTGAAAGAATTTAAGAAAAGAAGTTAATGAGAGAATCAATTTACCAATAAATATTGTATTCCATATGATTTCAGATGATGTAAGTGATATTAATTTCTCTTATATCTTGTCTCATTGTTTTAGTACTCTAGATACTGATTAAATTTTTTATGCATGTTTTTTATCCTTTTTATTCATAATAATTTGTTCCTAACTGTAAGCAATCTTGGCACGGTTGAATACATTATCTCTGTACCCCATCCTGGCCTGGGCTTTTCTCTGGGTAGAAGCAGATTTTCCATAGGTGGTAATGTCATTTAATACATTTATTATTATTATTATTAATATTATTAGTCTGGAATTTTGACTTCTCATTATATCTACGATTCATTTTGGAACAATAAATTTACAACAATACGTTTTTGATTTTTTCTCTCTTTTTTTTAAATAAGTGCAGAACTACGCATCAGAAGCGCTACCTCGCGACGAGCAGGAGAAGTTCCAAAACCACAACGACCAAATTATTCAAAGTCGTGAGTCGTACAAAAGGGAACTGTTCATATAACTTTCATACCTGTTATTGTCACCCTGGTGTGTTGGTATTTATTATCTGTTTACGTTCAATTATTTGTTTACATTCAAACTGCATAATAAACCTTGTCCTGCATAACGGCGTAGGAGTACGAGGTTCGGTCGCTTGCCGAGAGATGGCGCTTCCGTCTAAGCTTCTGCGGATATCGTGAGAGGGCGTCTCGTGGCCTCTGAAGATAGAATTTGCCGCAGATCGGGCTATTGCGCAGAGCTGGATTTCTTGGTAGAGGTTATTATCGGAGACGATGTTCACTCATCAAGAGAATCCGTCGTACTTAAGTAATAAATCCACCACTGCCCTTGGGTCCGTGATCGGAATTGATTGTTTAGTCCCTTGCTTGTTTCTGGAGAGTAACTTAGTTTATTATCCCCCGCGTGGTCATGCACAGTTTGTAACTGAATAGCCCCCACTGACCCGAATGACAACATGGCCACGGCGCGCGCCTCCATCGAGGGCCCCGCGTAGCTCCGTCACCAGCACCAAGCGCCCGCCCTCCTCGTGCCGGCGCGTGTTCTCTTCGCCTTGGTGCAGGATGCGGTAGTAGTCGCTTTGGGTGATGCACACGAACTGACAGTCGTCGCACCGGGTGCGCATCACGCCTCGATGGTACAGCTTCTCCATCGTGGGTTCGATCCCGAAGCTACGAAATAGAACCATCAGTTAATCAGTAATCATTACCGTAACAACACATTCCTCACAATAATGTACTAAAATTAATTACTTAAATTACTTCTTGAAGACATCAATGAAGCACATTTTTGTGACTACATATCGCAATATAATACTTTATCTATCACGGAGGAAGGATTTTGGAAACAATAGTCAATTCACCGATTAATAGATTGACTCAATGAGCAGTCAGTTTTTATAGTGTTATTCTCCGAACAAAAAACATTTCTCGTGATTAAAGATAGCCATATCAACTCAAAAGCAAATCCTAAAATTTCTCGACGGAAATGTTTTATTTGTTCTATTACAGGACTGCAATGTGAATTCATGTTAATTCCTTTTTCTTTTTTTCCCCCTGCGGTTGCGTCCAATAAAGCAGATTAATTAGAAAAGGTGACTAGTATTTGTTGCAACACTCGCTATCACACGACGAAATCTTTTTCTCGTTCCACACGCCGAAATAATTGGTCATCTAAAGAGTTTCCTCAACAATAAACTCCGTTGAAATCCTCTCCGCTATTATTAAATATAAATTTGTCGGTGTTACGTAGATATTATAAAATGTAGCTAACTATTTGCATCCTTAGAGGGGCTCAGAAATAATAAATCCGTCACACTTTTTGGTTCTTTGATGGGACGGTCCCTTGCTTTTTTCCGTAAAGTAAAAGTAGTTCCACGTGGTTATACTTATTTTTCTACGCTTAATTTATTATTAATATTCTTTACTTGTGAAGAGCGAATGAGAGAGAGAGCCCACTCACCTGTCTCCCAGATGCAGTTGTTCCACTTGACCATTGGTGTGCTCCACTTCGACGTGGCCATTGATGAGCACACTCCACGAGTCCAGCTCCTCCCCGTCGTTCATCACGATGGTGCCTGCCTTCTCCACCACAGCGAACACCTGCACACAAGGAGAGTGTGAACCACTTGTATCC
The DNA here is from genome assembly GCA_002313205.1 of Laupala kohalensis. NCBI lineage: Eukaryota > Metazoa > Arthropoda > Insecta > Orthoptera > Trigonidiidae > Laupala > Laupala kohalensis. The sequence continues at coordinate 359,869 of NNCF01126389.1, read as the reverse complement.
CTTGCACGGACGGAAATAAGAAGAATCAAATTCTTAGACCCCTTTCACAACATCAGGCCTTTTTTTCATTTCGCATACAGAGAGATTTGGATGTGCGATCCAAAGTCAGAGGAAGGGATGTGACATCCAATCCCAAACTCGTACTCAAACCCGTAGAGTCAATGTACGAAAACGCGGTCCAGTCAAAGCAGACAATTTTTGGACTAGTCGGGTCGATGGGAACATTTGATATCTCCTTTAACATGATTTAAAGGTGTAAACAAAATTTCACTTCTACACGAACTTTTTCGAAGTAGATTGTCTATTTTGAGTGGGTTATCACTGTTTCTGTACGGATAAGAGTGAAAGGAACTTTAGAAATCTGTATAGTTACGGCACTGAAATAGAATAAAATATTTCATAAATAGTAAAATTAAACAAAATTCAAGATTAAATATTTGCAAGAAACAATACCCCAATTAGTGACAGGCGTTAAGATAATTTTTTTTAATTAAATGAAAACACGTGAGGTTTCTATGAGCGAAAAAGTGATAATAATTCACAAATTGTGATAAGTTTAATTAAATTCTAGAAGTAGAACTTTCTGAAACTTAAGAGGATGGTGTATGAAAGACGTAACATATTGTAAGTTTTAGGATAAAGGGACTTTTGCACGTTTTTTCGCCGTATTTGTTTTCTATTATTTCATAGTGTATTACTGTAATACACAGTAAATTAATATTTCACAAGTCTAAACGAAAAGTCTTTTTAAACTATTTTGAGAATATTTCACAATTCTAAAAAGTAGTAGACTAGTTTGGTTGAAATGACAACTCCACCCTTCACGCACCCAAGCCTTCAATTGACAGCAATATTTATGAACTTAGTATCATGGAATGACACTTCATTATTGATCGGTAGAATACACTTAAAACTTTAGAGAAAGTGCACGAACACTTTTAGACAGGCAAAAAATGGAAAAGTTCCCCGAGTCTTCGAGACGAGACTTTAATTAACAGAGACGTTTTAAAAGGCGGATTCTGAGAGACTAGGAAACGTGCTTTCTCCTCTCTCCCTAGTTGTATTTTTTAAACAAAGGGTGGATTTTTAAAGCCTTAAAAACGGGACAAACAAAACGTTATAGGTGGTTAACGCGTAACTTAATTCGAACTCAAGACGCGATAACATAACAGCTAATAAGCATATTTTGTTGCGAACTCCTCAGATATGAACGAGGAGAATTTCTTAAAATTTTCAAGATTTTTGGTGCGTCAAATATTAAAAAGAAGGGTACTTTGGTGGACAGGACGGATAAACGTGAATTATACATATAGCACTAAGATTAGATACTTAAAGGAAGTTATGAGAACATCGTGAAATTATGGTTATAATGGTCGGTAGTTTGTGGTGATGTCGGTAAAATTTGAAGAATTAAAAAGAGGAAAATCAGAAAGTGTAAAATCTCTTAGAATGACTTCTGTTGGGTACAGGTCAAAAACAAATAAATAAATTTACTTCGAATTAGCATACTACATTATTCGCAGAGCAATAAATCTAAAATACGAGAAAAAAAAAAGCGTCGTTATGCCCTACCATGACGTTGCAGAGCGCGCGCCGCACGGCCAGCGTCATGTTGGTGAAAGCCTTGAGGTGCTGCGTGAATTCGAGCAGCGCCTCCACGTCGTCCTCGGACCGCTCCGACGGGTCCTTCTCCAGACACTCGCGCACCGTGTCGCGCACCGTCAGGCTGTCCATGCTCTCCGCCAAGTCCTCTTCCTCCTCGTCGGAGTCCTGCAAGCACGAGATGTCTGCCTCGTGCTCGTCCAAGGAGCTCTGGACGCTCGCCATGGTGTCGGAGCCGCTGTACGCGGAGCTCGTGTCGGAGGAATGGGACGAGCGGTTGGACTTGACGTACAGCTCCGGCCGCCCCGGCAGCCCCGCGGAGATCTAAGGTCACGAAAATCATACAACTATAGCGAAGAGAAATGTCAATTTTCGTATGGGCATACGTAAACGACATCAGATCAGTACGGTTGGCGGAAACATTGGATTGTTATTAATTATAGCCAAAATTACAGGGATAGTATACATTTCCTACGATTACCAATGAGCACGCAGTGTGGTTTATTGTTGGCCATCCTCTCTTTATGTTCGAGTTCTTTGTGTTGTTTTATCACGCTTGTTAGTTTCACATTTGCTTCGACAATTCAAAAAGACGTCAATAGGGATTCGAGGCATTTTTTACTTACAGAATTCAAAATGACGCGAATGGAAGTCGAGGGATCTCAGCTAGGAAGCTATGAACTACCTGAGGCAACATTCTCCATTTCTTTTGCATAAAAATAAACACAAAGCCGAACACTGAAAAAGCAAAAGAAGGTTGGTAAGTCATTTAACTAGAAAGAGGTACAACGCTCACGGCTCAACTCAAATCAATCCGACAGAGAATAGAATACGCAATTTTTGGATAACCGTGTATTCAACTATGCATAGATTTATTTTGCGATTACAATTATTTATAATTACATTTGGGAGTTGCTGCATTAACAAAATGCGATCGGTCAAATATTATTTTAACTCAGTTACCAACTTTAATAGCATAAAATCTTCAAGAATCACAATAGGAAGACATCGCATTTCAAGATTTATTTTTCTGACAAAATAAAATCTTATCGACTTGATAAATAGTCATAACAATACATGATTAATACTGCAATCATTACAGGAATAACGGTTTGGAGGTGATCCAATATAAAAAGCAACACATATCTCTTTCTTTGCATGATTCACAGATTCTCGTTCAGTCGATTAAAGCACACAAGTCGTCCACACGCCACAAAATGAATTAGTAAAAGAAAAACTAAATTTCCACTTTTTCTTGATACAAATCAGTGAAGTCTTAAAGAATAGACTAGCGATTTTTTATGAGTGTTACACATATTTTGACAAACGTTTAAAATGTCCTATCGAACTTCATTCTTCAATGAAATTACAAGAAAACCTATTTACAAATGATATTTTAAACTAATATATCAGAACCACCTAAGACGCTAAAGAACTCAAAACATACAAATGGGACAACGTAAAGAGAATGTTTTGATCTCCCAATGAATTCAAAATTCAAAGACATTACTCAAAATTTAAAAAAGACACGAATCAAAAATAATTCTGTAATATGAGAAAAAATTTAAATGACAGGAATGCACGTAAAAAAGTGAAGTTTATTTCAAAAGCATCCCTGTATTTCTTAATTCCTTCCCGATATCATGAGGATGAGCAAGTTTAACGACTTGAATCTCACTATACAAGACGCGAAATGAACATAACGAATATAATATTTGAGATTGTTCCTCACCGTGTCCTCAAACACCAAGTTGACTCTGTCCATATTGGACGTGATAGAGCCTCTGCTTGTTCGACCTCCTTGCGTTTCAGGGTAGTCAATCTGAAATCATAAGAAAAAGAAAATTATATAATGTATATATAAAAACACAATCGAATGGACATCGAACAACTTTCAGACTTGGATATTGAATAACAAACCTTAGAAAATAATGTGGAATTATTAGTTACTTTTTTTTTCAGTCCATGGCAAAAGAGATAACCTAACCCCCATTCCGCACTCATATTCACCTTCTAATAGTAAATACAATAAATTTCAATATCCTCTGAAATACTTTCATTTTTCGCAATGAACTAGTTTCTCTTAGTGTCGACACATGAGTCATGTTAGGATGAACCGATAACCAACCAATGTCACAACAAAATCTTTCTTTGTTAACCTCATTTACAGGATGACGAAACGCGAACAACAAAACGTCTGGCGCAGNGTGGCGACCGGATCGCGGCCCCCGCGCCCGTTCACGTCGACGACGCGCGATAACGCGGCGCACGCGCACGATGGGCAGAGCGCACTTTTTCCCGCTTCATCAATCCCCACCCTCAACCTTCGAGCGACGAGAAAAAGTGCGTAATGCGTCAGACACGCGCGGAAATATGTTCACGGATGAGTAATCGAGATAAAGTCCTACAATATTCCGTTCTTCGGGATTACGGACTTCGACGCAGGAAAAGTATGTGGAAGCGCACAACTTTGACAGGAAATCTCTATAATCAACGATGAAAGTGATTTAAAGAAACTCTTGAATCATGAAAACCGATACTACTTAAAAGCAATCGGTACTCGATACAAACAAGATCACCAGAAATGAGGCGTGCGCTAAAAATNAAAAAAAAAAAAAAAAAAAAAAAAAAAAAAAAAAAATTAAACCCCCAAAAAATGAACTCGAGCAGCAATAACCACCAAAAGGAAAGATGAACTCGCAACGAAGGGTGCTCTCAACTGATTCACAGCGCAAGAAGAAATAGTGAAAAATTCCGCGGGAAATAAGAGGGCCGAGGCGCTGCGATAAGGGATGTTGACAAGGCAATATCATCATCGGGAACGGACAGGTGGATCAATAACGAGCGTCCTTTATCAACAAAGTTGATAAAAAAGAGGAAGTCGAGGGCGTATCAACTGCTGTGAGGAAAGGTTCCGGGACACGGAAAGAACGTCACGGCATAAAAATGTCATCAGAGGTTCTCCTCACGCAATCTGAAGTTCAGTGAGCGGGAAAACTGTCGGCCTCCAATCGAAACAGTCGCATATCGGAACGTCGATGTAGCATTACAGAGTTTGCAAAACATGCACTATAATAAATATAATTGAGACATTTTCCTTTTATTATTTAAAATACTATTTTGTTGTGAACAAAATGAGACGTGGTTCAATGAAGGCTCGATAACATTTTCCTTCCCTTCTTCTTCTTTTCCTCCTCGTCTTCTCCAACGACGTCCAACTTATCTCAGTCTACGGGCCATATTCTATATCATTTGTTACCCAGCTAATAAAAGTAATGGGTGGTATTTATTTGCAATATTATATTTCGATTTTCGTCAACAAATGTATATTATTTAAAAATTTAAATACTACATTTCTTTATTTAAAAAATATTTTTAATGTTTAGTATCAGAATAAAATGTTTTAATGTAGTAATGTACGACGGGGTTATTTCGAACACTATTTTATTTCACCGGACATGTAACGTCAAATATTAATTCTGACAGCACGTATTTATAACACTAAGTTGAACCCCACTCCTCAATGTTAGACGAAAAATTTTATGTAATATGTATCATAAATCGCGGGCCGTAAAAAAAAAAAACGCAGCTCACCAGTTGGACACCATGGGTTCGACTATTATGCTCACTATTCTTTCCGTTCTTGTTTCGCGCAAAAACACCAGTAGCACTGCAAAAAAAATATTTACGAAAGCAATTTTTTTTCCTTTATTGGGTAATCCGACAAATGCAACTACGCACTGCTGAGCGGAAGACCGCGGGTTCGATTCCCGCTCGGTCGAACTAGGCTAGGTTTTCAGCTGGGATACCCCCCACGTTTCCCACACTAATGCCGGTTCGGTACCTCAGTTTCCCCGTCAAATGAAAATATCTCCTTCCCAATTTCTTCGCCCCAAAATCGTGAAGTGTTGTGGAACCTGGCCACATCATAAAATGAGACATGAAATAAATAAATAAATAATTCAATGGAATTGAATAATATTTGAATTGGAGCCGCAAGCGTGAGATTAAGAAGTTTTTAAAATTTTATTTCCTTGCTTTTTTTACGCCTATTCCTGGACCTCTTCGCCACTACCAGTTATTCTTCTAAAAAAAAATTTGTCTTCCTTCGCTTCCTTATATTTGCTTCCAGTAATTGTATTTAATTCTTCCATGTAATTTTGCATTCTTTCCTTATGCACACGATCTGCATGAAGTATTGCTCAAACTGTTTATAATCTTGTTCTGTTGCTATCCACCGCTCCCAGTAATTAATTTACGAATTTTACCCTAGATTTCCTGCGTCTCAGTCAGCATCTCATTTTGATCTTATATGCTCTTCCTCTAGGAAACATCAGGCGTACTCCACGTGAATCACGTGATACTGCGACGACCGCCATGCCAAAGCGTAAACACGTGAGAGAGATCGGAAGCGTGTGATTGGACAAGCGCTCCCCACCACTACCACCGTCACACCTCCATTGGACACCTCTTGTCCCCCACTCTGCTCAACAATGTACACTGGCTTCACATTAGTATAAAGCCACTACACATCATGCAAACGAGTTTGTGATGCGAGATTTAACGTTTGTGTAAAGAATAACACACAAATGATACCGTCAAGACGCATTTTAAGTATGATTTCAAATATTTAATGATTGCTTAGACGCCAGTCAATGCTCAACAATTTATCATTTTTATAAACATACATGATAATGAAATTAAAGAAGAAATATTATTTATAATATGAGATGGACTTTCCCACAATGAATGTCTAGAATATGGCTTTTATTACAACTTTTTCACATGAAGTTGGTAGCAAACAATAATATTCTCTCAACACGGGCCTCGACAGCACAAAAATTTTGAATAAAAAGAACTCCAATATATCATAATCATACACGTCATTTGAATTCCCCGCACTTTCAGTTGATACTCGAAGCAAAACTGTTTCAACGTTGAAATGTTGATGCGATAAATGGCTGTCGTTTCCGTTTAGATCCAGTGTTTTCTCTATCTGCATCATTAAATTAATTATTTAATTTGTAACAATAACGATAAATATTTTATTGATGTCGTCGTGTTCAGAAATTTTGAGGGAGCTTCTTCATAAGATTGCATGAACATTTTTATTATTCAAGTTTAGTACAGTTTTTTTTTGTGGGGCTTTAGGGTTCGCCAACATCGAGGTCATTAGAGCCCTTGCAAGTAGGGAAAAATGCAGTTTCGCACCACAGAGAAGAGCCGTAGTGACTCTTCCCCGTGTGTGGGACTCGCCGAATATCTCGACCATACCCACTAAAAAACCCTCCTGAAATCAACAAATATCTAAATACTTAGATGAAAGAAAAGAAAAGAAAACAGAATACCAATACATTATATCACAAAAAAAGGAAAACAATTTCCAAATTATATTTTCTAATTACAGAAACGAACGAGTTTTTTTTAAAGTACAGTAAATGCCAACATTTTATTAGAATACAGTTTTTTTCATCTAAAATAGAAAGAAACAAAATAGAGCCCTCTATTGGTGTCTTGCAAACAACCATTGTACCCTAAATAAAGTAATAATCAGACGAAGCGAAACAACAAAGCAAAGTCGAATAGCGCACGGAAATGAAGATGAGAGCGCGGAGGAGGCGTTTCCGTGCGGCGGCGGAAAGAGCGCCAACGACGGCGAAAGACTTTTGGTTTGCGAACTTCCGCCAGTCGAAGTTCCGCCGCGGGAGTGGGAATCCTCAACGCAAGCGGCAGCAGACGGCACTGAATAAACTATGTTCCCTGCAGGGATCGACGAAACATTCATCCATTCGTCAGTCACAAAGGGAGCGGAGAGGAGAACAGTTCTCCGTGGAATCAGGAGGGACACGGAAAAGCGCAGTGTTAATTTTTCCTTTAGTTCACCTCAATCTTTTTGTGCATTNGTCAAGGAAGAATTAAATCACTAAAATACCTGAAATCGGCATAAATAAACAGAGTAACATGTACTTAATGCGATTTCAACTTGAAAAATATATCTCACAGACCATTTAAATGAGAGAATTGCAATTAGAATTGATGGCGTAATATATTGCGTCTTATGGAGGAAACACTTATTTTTTAAAAAAAGCAAGTTTTAAACCACGAAAGTAATGGAAGTTTATATTGATTTATAGTAAAGTTTACGTAGTGCTTTTTACATCGCTCTTATCTATATGTCACAGGATATTACAAAAAAAGATATTCCACTTTTCCGAGGTGAGATGCTTAAATCACGAAACCCTTGCGCTTGGNCAAACATCCAAATACGCATAGCACTTCCCAATATCTAATCAATAACGGAACTCCCGGAAAATGGTGCTGCATGAAAGCTATGCGAGTCAACAGTTTATCCGCTACTCAGCAAATCTCGTCAACTCAAACGGAAGCCATCTTCTGGATTTCTTGTAAAGCAATATTTAAGAAATAATATGGTAAAATGATACCTCCAATTCATGAAAAACATGAAATTCACTGCGCGAATGGTGAAAGAAGTCAACAATTGCACGTGAATCAAAATGGCTGTCAGCTACCGATGAACGTCAAAGCCCTGAAACATGATATCGACGAATTGATCTGAGCGCGAACCTCGAGAAAATGACCAATTCTTCTTTGCGTTTAATCATGAAATCATTTTAATGGGTATTCGAAAAACAACTACTTAAATGATATTTGAAGGAAATTGATTTCAAAACCATTTTCGAATTATGACTAACGTTTTTCGTGTTTTGTGTCCTTTTTCGTGTTGTTGCTTTTTTTTTGTTTGTTTTTTTCATTGTAAATGACTTCAATACTGAGTCCTAACATTCTCTTGGTTGATTTGTATCTTGCATACGCTGACAGAAGTCGTCTGAATTATCATTTCCTTCAAGATTCTTTATTATTGTTGTATTTGTAAATGGGAAATGTATTGAAGCTTATCTGCATGGAACGAGCAGGAGTTAAGAGTTGGGTGGAAGGCCATTGTTAGTAGGTGGGTCGGTTAGCTGGGTTTACCGATGTGGAGGGGTTAGAAGGAGTAGTTAGTAATAGTAAGAATTATTGATACTAGGAGCTGGATAGAAGAAGGAAGCTTGGCTTTTCAGTAATCACAGCTATTCGAACCGGGACATTAATGAGAAAAGATACAAATTTTCTGGCCCCATCGGGAATCGAACCCGGGACGCCTTTGTGATGAGCGACAACACTACCACCTGCTATCACGGCTATTAAGAAAACATCGCCTGCTTGTTTAACCACGAAATCACCAACCTCCAGTTCTCGCACAGCTTCAACCACAAAACGGAACGTGGGGGTGTCCGACGCCGACGCGGTGACGGGCGAGTGGGGCGCGGACCCGGGTGCAGGGGACCCCGGCCACGACAGCGACAAGAAGCGCCCGCGATGCCTCGACGGCCGCAACGTGGGACAGTCCCGCGCATCCTTCGACGCTTGCACGTGCTTCAACATGGCGGCGGCTTCGAGCTACCACTTCATCACAATCGATCTCGCACTCACTCGATCACGCGTCCGCGCACACGAGATTCCAATGAAAGACTAAGTGAGCAAAGGCGCGAGCGAGCTGTCGGCGGCGTCGCAGCCGCGTCGCCGACACTTCCTCAGGAAGTCCAGTGGCGACAAGGCTGTGGCAGAAGTGCGTCAGTTTCCTGTGATGTCACGAGGAGCGCTGGGCCGCTGAGCCCAGCGTACGTCGCGACTCGCGGAGGTCCTGGAAAGTGGCGCCAACCTGCCCCACCCTTCACGGTGTTTCCGTTAGATTCCACAAAGCAAGAAAAATCGCGTCATCAAACCGATGTTTCAATACGGTTGACTCCGTCCTATGTTGATAACGACTGCACATGCGAGATAACAGGAAATCCTGATCTTGGCGGGAGACGACGATTTTAACGTACTGTTCCCTCACAACTGTTATGGCCAGCTCCAATAACCACGATGTATTTTGTCGTGAATTCAATATTCACTTCCAATGCAATAAATAAATTTATAGTCAAAAAAGCAGTTACAAACTGCGTATGACCGCGTGGAGAACAATAAACTAATTTACTCTCTGGAAGCAAGAGACCACCCCATCCATTCCGACCAAGGGTGCAGAGGCAGAGGCGGATTTAATGTTTCAGCACACTCCTAACAAAAGTTCTTCGGTGCGTTTTGTAATATTAATATTATTCCAACAAAATTGTTTTTTTTTTTACACTAACCACTTATTTCAGAAGTATTATTATCAAACTATACATATAAAATAATCTCCACAACAAGTAACCATTTCATCTCATTTTACGTCTTGTATGTACCCCCCAGAGAGCATCGTGGACACTCAGCATTATCCATCAGTGTAAAATATTTTGATGATTAGAAAAAGGAATACAAAATTTCTCGCACTTATACACGATTACGTAAAAACGAAAACGACTTTCGCTCCAAAATATTGATCTCATGTACGAAAAATTATTCATTCGGCGAACATAGAATCTAAGTTAAACTAGAACTCAAAGATACTTACATGCCCTTATCAATTCATATTGTACGTACATACCCGTATCGGCACATGAAATCCTAAATACGTCTCAATACCAGGAAATACCGTTCAGATAGTTCTAAACCACAGACGATTCTGCAAATAACCCTGCGAAGGAAACCGCGCATGTGAGCTGACGATCATCCTGCCACGGGATACTTCTCCTTAACACGACGTAGTTTGGACATCATTAATTTTATTGCAAATTTTTATACAAATAATTATCGAATTTTGAAAACATTAAGGTTTCAACTTAATTTCTTCTTCTATCTTCAGTATTCCAACATGGGCTTATGCAACTACCGTACTCAAATGGTATGTGATGTATGTTTGGATCTTCTAACAGCGAATGCTGATGGTTCTGTGAACTTTCGTGATCTTAAAACATCAGCAATTATGTGAGAGACTTCATTACAAATGAGTATCGCATCCAGTGTGCCATATAAAACGATCGCGGCGTGTGCCATGAGTCTGGAAAGTCAATTGCGCCGTTTACCCCCAGTTGACCCCCGGTTGAGGCAGAATCATTGCGTTTACTCCCCTAGTTATATCCAAGCCTTATTTTCTTCCTACAAAGACTCGGTCCCATTTTTAAGCGTTCCTTCGCCTCCTTGATTGACCTAGCACTGACACATTGTATGGCACGAACCCTCCTATCACATCCAATCAGCAATGGTCTTCCTCACTCAATACCTATCCACTCGTCGAAAGGTGGTTCAATGAACTGTCTATTAAACAGAATTCATTGATTTTTTTAATAGGGCTCGCCAAAATCTGGTACATTAGGGCCCTCACATATCTAAACATTTTTTTATGCACGTAGGAATAATGCATTTACGCGGCACAGGGAAAATCAATGCGACTCCTCCCCGCGCGCGGGACTCGACTAATAATATTATTGTATATTATTTAAACATAAGAGAAAGATTTTATTTTGATCGGTTACTGTCAAAGTACAGAGGCGATAATCTTATCTCCATCTATTTAAGATATCAAGTACCGGATAATAAGATACACGTTCAGATACATTAGAATATTCACTTATGACCTTCCAATTATCTTCCAGATCACTAAACATCCTTATATTTAGGAACACCAAATAAATCTGGTCGAACTACAAAAGCACATCCACCCACTGAAAAAAAAAATAACAATTCATCTAATTAACATATTCGCAATCGAATCTCTTTAAGGAAGACGACAAAAAATTGATACAATATGAACAAAAATGTATTCCTCTTAATAATATCAATTTTATTTTTCGATGTCCAAATATTTGTGTACGATAAAATTCGGACGTATTGTACTGTATTTTTGTCACCTGAGTAAGAAAATAGGGCTAGACTTTGTTTTCTATTTCTCTAAAAAATAATACAAACACAAACAACGGCGAATTTTTGTGTCGTAGAGATAATATAACGGATAGTAATATAAATTTGCTTTGGTATCCACGATTAACGAAGGAACAATAATAGTCCTTTATAATAAATAATAATAAATTTATTGTCAAAAAACAGTACAGACTGCGTATGACCACGTGGAGGACAATAAACTAATTTACTCTCCGGAAGCAAGCAAGGGACCATCCCATCAATTCCGATCAAGGGCCCTAAGGCAGAGGCGGATTCAAAAATTTCAGCAAAAGTTCCTAGATAAGATAAAAAGTTAGCTGCGAGTTATAATACATATATAATGTCAATATGTTTGTAATTTAACGCAAATATGTTTGTAAATTTACATGTACAAGTTATTATCGAACTATAGATTATTCTGAGTATAGTGTTTATTATTGCACATGGAGTCCAACAGAAAATTTTCGGAAAATTCCAGAGTCCAAACAAACGGATAACTCAAACGGATGTCGGTCCCAATTAATCCGGAGTTTTCTTGCATAATTAACACAAGAGTAGTCATGAGTTAGATATTGATTCTTGAAGAGAAGCAGAGAATCAGTTTCACAGTCTAATAGGATCTCTGAGGATAGCGTAATACAGTTATCTCACCGCGAAGAATGTTTCGAAGGTCTATGTGAATGTCATAAGCTAGGTCATCCGCACATGTGAGATAACGGATTTACCCAGAGATTACGGAGGCATTAATCATTCGGCAATGTACCGCGGTTAGATTGGATGTGTTCTCAGAGAAGCTTGTGAATGATTAACGGAGAATGTGGCGAGATAAGCAAGAACTCCGTTACATCATAACGTAGATCTCGCAATGGAACAATAAGGGCAACTGAGACCTCATTAACGATGAAGTGTACATTTATTTTTATTATTATTATT